>CAKAKR010061993.1:0-14654 GCA_916700685.1 Adelosebastes latens | reverse complement strand
AGTGACCAACACAACCACGCTGGCTGACCTGCAACGAATCCTGGTTGAGGAATGGAACGCCATCCCACAGCAACGTGTGACCAGGTTTGTGACCAGCATGAGGAGGAGGAGGTGCCAGGCTGTTGTGGCTGCGTATGGATCTTCCACCGCTACTGAGGCTCCTGACGGTGTATTAAACGAATAAAGTGTAAAATTGCCAATATGTCTTGTTTGTTCCTTGTTACTGATAGAGAGTTCAATCATCCAATCCACCAAACAACTCAAAACAAGAGTCAACACCAACAGGAGAATACACTGTTTACCATTGACGGAGCATTTTGGCAAATTTTTCTTGGGCGCTCCCCACATAGTCAGCTGTGCTGCTCATCCCACAAATGCATGATCCTTACAAGTTGGACATCATTGTGAAGGTAAATAAACAGGCTTTCCAACGATGTAAAATACAATGCCAATTTGCCTTGTAACATGAGAAATAATCCACCAAACACAAATTTCCAAACTTTTTTTTCCGAGTTTATATACATTATATACTGGAATTTGAATTCCTGTTTAAGTTTTGACCAATTCCTTGCTGCATTAAAAAGGTTTACACTTGAATTGTAATTCTTGTTAATTTTGAAGATTTTTTACTAAATTGCTGGATTTATTATTTTAATGATAAAGACCAATTAAATAAATGTATATCTTTGTATTTACTGGTAACATTTTGTTTTACAAAGGAAAGAAATGTTTAAGTCAAACCTGATGTTGCCTTACACATAAAAGAATGATCCCAGTCACTTCCACACAGTGAGGCATACAGCTTATTGATTAAACACTGGTATCGGATCGGTACTCGGTATCGGCCGATACCCAAAGCCCAGGGATCAATATCGGTATCAAGACTGAAAAAGTCGGATCGGTACATCGATGTTGTTTGTATGGACAAATATATATAAATATAGTATGAAGTTCCAAGGAGACATTTTTCGGGCTGTTTATTGAACATAAGAGACAAATAGATCTAAATATTTCTATAATCTTGATTTCATTTGAGATGGTGTGCAAATAAAGACGGATAAGACTGTTTGTCATCATATGAGAAGATTATGCCATTCATCAGGGTGGCTAAATCAGAACCAGCTCAATCTTCAGTCATTTCCCATGACCTTATTTGGATTTTCAGAGAAGCTCTGCACATTTGTCTGTCTGTCTGATCTTAAATGTCAAGTTTTGGGGTAAAACAAAAAGGGAAAAACTGCCACACTGTGAGGCGCTTGTGGCCTTGAGAACAGCTCTGCCCTCTCTTCAAACCAGTCACAGCCGGAGCACCAAACACAAGATTAATGTTTTGCACATGGATGATTGGCAGCTATTTATTTGAAAACCAATTCCAATGTGCTCTTTTGGCGCATGGCTTTGAGGTCCTGGGATATTTTGGAAATCTGTCTGTGTTTAATTAGGCACTTAATATAAACACTGTCGATGACACACTGAAGTGCCTGAAAAACAATTTCATACCCGATCCCTCAGGAGTGAGACTTTATAAGAAAAGACCACAAACTGATGGGAGGTCACCAGTAAAAATACAGAATTAAAATACTCTTTTTTTTTTTTTACAGTAGACATTCCTCATAGAATTGTGGACCTTAATGAACTAAAATGTGCTCATAAATCAAGATTTCCTGCTTTTTACTTCTCTGCTGCTGTTGCTGTTGCTGCGTGTGCATCAATGTGACAGCAGAGGGCGCTATGTTACTACTTAATGCCAGATTGTGTGTGCCAAAATTACTTACAAGTTCAAGACACTGGTGGCAACACAGGCATTCAGTGATGATGATGATGATGATGCCTAGAAATGAAAACCAGAAATAAAGTCAATGTTACATTGCGTACAATAACTGTTTATTTGTCCAGTTAATGCAACTTGCGATTTATAGGTTGTAGCGGGCTCAGTTTGAGGCTGGCTTGCCATTTTCAAAAGGGGTCCCTTGACCTCTGACCTCAAGATACTGTATGTGGAAAAGCCCTCATTTAAATCATTATGTCCTAAAAGTTGTCAAATTATCTAATAGCTGAATCCAGAGTTATTTTCCTCGGCATAATGAACGTGCATCAGACCCACAGGACTGCACCGCCCTGCACGCTCATATATCCATTTCTGCCTGCTAGCTGTATGCGGCTGTAATAATGGATATATTGGCTGTAATTCATCACTTTTATTGTCTTCTAATAAACCCATGTGCTGTATGCTGTAAGCCTGTATGGTGGTGGATGTATTAACGTCTCTGTTCCCAAACAACCGGCTATCGGCCAGTAGCTAGTAGTGCTAGTAGCATGACATAAACAGAATTCAATGTAGATGTAGGCTATTTACTAACACAGGGCCAAAGCACAGGACACAACCTCTTCTACATCCATGGTCTGTGGTCTATATTGGACAACTGTTTTGAGGTCCTTGACATGAAAAAGTTTGAGATTGCTTTCAAAATCTGTGTGCTGGATTTTTCTAACTTCCATTTATGTCCATCGCTCACTTTATGCTCCTCTGGGAAGTGGCCGGGTAAAAAAGTGAAATAAATAAGTACGTTTGTAATAGTATGCATTAATTTGCGATTAATCATGATTAACTATGGACTATCATGCGATTAATCACATTTTAATCGATTGACAGCCCTAATAAAAACCTGTCACAGTCACTAGACTGCAGGAAATGCTGCATTTTGTGTCCATTTTGTGTCTTTTTTCTAAACAAATAAGAAAGTGATATCTATTCAACAATAAGTAAGAATTGTGTGCTTTAAATCCGGGTGTCTGTAATCTATACATCAGAGTCAGAGCTGTAAAAGGGAACCAGCATTGTCCTATGGGTGGGAGAGGAAAGGACAAAATATGCTTCAGCAACGCCTTTTCATACAAAAAGTCCACAAATGTACTTAAAAAGACAACAATAAATGCATCAAAATAAAAGCATGCATTTCTTGGGGTATATTCAGCGGTTTATAAGCCTTTATTGTAGCCTGTATTTGCTCTTTGTTTCACCTGGAGTCCCAAAAACATCTATAAGAAACTTATAATATATAACTGTAACATGTGACATCAAAACTGAAAATCAAAACAAAAATGTCATCAAACTGCAGAAATTGTCACTGTGGAGATAAATTACATATTTAAGATGTGCTGTGTGTAGACACACCTGGGTAGACACACCTGGGTAGACACACCTGTGAAGACACACCTGTGCAGGTACTGTAGAAAAATGTTTCTTTGCCTGTGTGTAACTTTGGTATTTTTCAACCTGGACCGTATTTGAACATGTTTTTGTGTCTAATGGGGACAACAAGTTCTTAACACAAGTCCAGTATTGAGGGATAACCAACCTGTAACCATGGAAACGAGCAGCGAGGACTAGTGAGCAGCCTCAATGTTCACTAAAAGTGCTTGTTTCGTTCACTAGAAGTGCTTGTTTTTGCCACTGACAGGCTCATACGGTGTCTGACAACATTACGGAAAGGACCCTACAGAGAAATAAAAACGTTTTTCTCACCTTTCACTCGACCCAGTTTGTTTGTTATCCTGTCCAAGTCCCGCTCAAGGTGAAGTCTCGTTGTGAAATCTGATACTCTGGCTCAAATAAACGCCATTGAGTTCAAAGACCTTCTCCACATTGTCGAAGTTATCTAAATATTCCGCCATGACATTGAACATATTTTAGATAACACTACGCTTTCTGTGCTCCAACAGCAGCTGACTCTGCTCGGCTAGCACGCCGTGTTCCCACGATGGATGTATTTCAGCTATTCCACCGCTGTCTTCCGGCAAACTGAAACCTCGCGAGATTTCAAAACGACACCTCCTTGCTGCTTCATTGGGTCTTTTCTAGAAGGTAACCCGCAAATTGCAAAAACTTGCAAAAACGTAGAAAAATCGATCGATCGATCAATATAAAAAATATATCATTAATATATAACAATTGTAATGTTATGTTAATATTCATATCAATATTATTGATTATTTGATGCTTTGGCAACATTGTATTTTGAAACTTTCATGCCAATGAAGCCACTTTGATGTGAAAAAACATTGGATTTAATTGAATTGAAGAACTCTCGCGAGACTCATGACAATCCGTCTGATTGTGGACCAACTGACCAACATTGCCATCCATATAAAGCTACATGAAGCATGGCTAAAACACTGTGGGGAAAAACAGGAAAGGAGCCTGATTTAAAATCCATTGCTTCTAGTTTTATATTCTCATTATGTTTATCAGGAGACAGGCTAGTTGAGTCTGTAACATGTATTTTTTTTAAGTGCTGTCTGGCCTCCACATACTGTAGCAACACCTCAGTGACATTATTTGCCCATGACCTGCACTCCCTGCTATACTCATTATGTCTCAAATACAGCAACTTTGTCTAGTGATTAAAGTGCAGCCATTGAAGACTGAAATGTCAACGCAGATGCACTCATGCTATTCTCAAGGTTCTTTAGTAGTTAGTGGGTTTCTAATATTGTAAAGGGAGCACATGTGGAGTGATGCTGAGATCAAAAGACATCAGGTTTTAGGAAACTTGTTTGCATATCATAGATTAAAAGTAATGTTTTATGTATCTGTAAAACTCCTAAGCATTTCATTGTGATTGTTTTATGAGAGAAGAGTTGTATTACTGCAGCTCTCTTTGTGCTGAATCACCCATGTACAGTAAAGATTTCCACACAATTGAACAGACGTCCTCTGCCATCCTTTAAATGCAGTTAAACATCACTCTGATACAGTAAAGAGCTCAGATTTCACCACATGCAGTGACTTGATAGAAGGGGATATTTTTGCTTCTATGTGATGCCATAAGAATATTGCTTGTGTGTGTGTGTACATTAACAGGAATGTGTATCTTACATGCTAAGACCCAGATATTGCAGCCTGGATGTGCAGATATCACAGAGGAAACAGAAACAGAACATTTGACTTAGTTTCAACATTGCCTTCGGCATTTCCTGATTTATTGCTTCTTTCACAGAAGAGAACAAGCAACTGACAATGAGCTGATTTACTGATATATAAAGTTTAAACCTTCTGTGATCAGTAACATCAGACAGAAATGATAAACTCTATTGGTAAATCCAACCAAATATGCAGCTGGTTCAGTTTGTAACGGCTGGACAATCGGTGCAGAAGTGCCCGAGCAGAAGATCAGTCTTCAGACAGGTTCCAGGAAATGACTGGTGAATGAGAGCCGACCTTGACAAGCAGCTAAGGTTCTCCACTGAGAAGAGACAAGAGCAGGGCAGGCTGATGAGGGTCAGAGCGTGGTAGCCTGGTGCAATAGCTCGGGGATATGGTAGCAAGCAGCTGACGCAGGCAGATGCAAGGACAAATCCTGGAGACACAAGGACAATAGAAGAAGTTTAGGTAAAGCACACGGCACAAAGAAATAACTCTGATTACACAAACTTTTTCTATTATACTGTATTTATACGGCACTTTTCAAAACAAAGTCACAAGTTATTATATTGTAGACTATTCTAGGTCACTTTCTCTACAAAACAGAAGCTCTTACTACCTTTTTCATCCTCAGTGAACAACAGCAGCTCAGGTGGTGGAGTAGGATATAAAGAATGGTTAGTAAAACAATACAACAATACAATAACACACAATTCTTTCTATTTCTTTACAATATAGACTATTTTACTTTGTTTACATGTCAGATTATTCACCTTCTTCGTTCTTGGTGAACGGCAGCAGCTCAGGTGGTGGGGTAGGATATAAAGAATGGTTAGTAAAACAATATTTGAATTATTGAATAAGTATGACTAAGCAGATTTAACACACAATTCTTACTATTTCTTTACATTATAGACTATTTTACTTTGTTTACATGTCAGATTACTCACCTTCTTCATCCTCGGTGAACAGCAGCAGCTCAGGTGATGGAGTAAGAGAGGGAACAATAAATAATGGTTAGTAAGAGAGACAAATTATGTTTGAATTACCAAATAAGTGATATTATATGAACAAATAGATGTATAGCATATAGTTTGTAGGTGGGTTACATAATATTACTTTCTCTGTTTTTACATTATAGACTATTTTAGATCACCTTCTTCATCCTCAGTGAACAACAGCAGCTCAGGTGATGAAGTAGGATATAAAGAATGGTTAGTAAAACAGTGCTTGAATTATTGAATAAGTATGAATAAGCAGATTTAACACACAATTCTTACTATTTCTTTATATTATAGACTATTCCAAGTCCCTTTCTCAACAAAACAGAAGCTCATACTTACTTTTTTGCGTCCACAGCGAATAATAACAGCAGCTCAGGTGGTGGAGTGAGATAAGAGTAAAGTAAGACAAACGTGGTTAGTAATTAAAATAATCTTTGAATTATTGAATATTTTGAATATAATAGATATTTTATATAGTTACTATACCTTTTTCGGCCGTATTAAAGGGATAATTTTGGTTTTGAAGTGGGGTTGTATGAGGTACTTATCCATAGTCAGTGTATTACCTACAGTAGACGACGGTCGGCACGCCCCCAGTTTGGAGAAACAGACAGGATACCGACACAGGAGCAAAGCGATGTACTGCTGTGGACGGGGCCGGCAGGAAAACATATTATAGCTACCTAAAAGAAAGGCCCGCCTAAAAAAAATCAATATCAGTTTAAGTGTACGCTATATCAGCCCGTTCTCATTCCTAAGGCGTCAAATACCAACGCTTTGTCACAGCCGTCGGCGTTTGATACCGCCGCACAAGGCTCCCTTTAGCACTGGTATGAGACGCACCGGATGTTCCAGTAACTACAATGTAAACCCATCCACGGCAACAGTAAACACTCAGGGAAAGTGCTGTGGTGACATTGTTTAAAGAGCGAAAGACACACAGGGCGGGCGGGAGGCGTGGTGGATGGGCCCTAAAAATAAACAAAAATACTGGCTAAAATATGTTTTGCTGCTGCCCCCGTCCAAAGCAGTATATTGTTTTGCTCTGGTGCTGGTACTCCTGTCTGCTTCTCCAAACTGGGGACGCACCGACCGTCATCTACTGTAGGTAATACACTGACTATGGATAAGTACCTCATACAACCCCACTTCAAAACACCCAAACTATCCTATACGGCATTTATTTATCTCTGAAGATGTTCAGGAGGCATCCTAATCGGACACCTAACGTTGGGCAACTTTGAGCTAACCCCCTGTGGGATGGAATATTGTGTTCATTTGAACACCGACAAGGCTGAAGGTTCCTCGCCCTGCCAGACGCAAAGGCTCATTGCATGGGGTGTCGACAGCCCTGCCAGACGCTAGGACTACCTGGGGCATTGACGGCCTTGCCAGACGCAAAGGCCGGCCCTCAGGATGAAAGAAATAAAGAAATGTCGATCGATCCACCGTGCAAAAATGAGGAATTACTGCACAAAAAGCCCCAGTGCAAGACGCTACGTGGGGTGTTCGCAGCCCTGCCAGACGCAAAGGCCAGCCCTCAATCCAACGGTCCCGGTGCAATCCGCTACCGACATTGTCACCAGCCCTGCCAGACGCAAAGGCCAGCCCTCAATCCAACGGTCCCAGTGCCAGACGCTACTGGGGGTGTCACCAGCCCTGCCATACGCAGAGGCCAGCCCCCGGTGCAAGACGCTACCAGGGGTGTCACAAGCCCTGCCAGACGCAAAGGCGGGAATGATTGGTCCTGTTGTGATGCGGAAGTGATGAAGGGGAAATGTGGACTCAGTGATTGCTCCGATGTTTAGAGTCAATCCGAGTCGCTGTCATCAGACCACCTCGGCCTCTTCGCAGCAGCCTCCTCCTCCCCGTCGCTGTCTTCCCTGCGTCTCCTTGTGGAGGGGCCGGGGCCAGAGTCTGCATCGTTGAGTTCCTCAGGGGCATCGTATTGGCAGACTGGCCCGATGTCTTCAACATCCAGGATAGGGAACTCAATCCCATTGTCCCCATCGTTCCAATCCTCAAGATAGTCCTCAAGATGGTCCTCATCCTCTTCATGTTGCCAAAAGCCGTACCTGTCAACAAAATACTCGACCCTGATAAAGACATTATCAGGGTCGGCTTCAAAGCCACCGTGAGGGTCAGCAGATGGGAAACCATGAGGAAGACCATAAGGGTCCGCATGAGGGTCAACTTGAAAGTCACCAAACGGGTAGGCAGGAGGGAAAGCGGGAGGACGACCGTAAGGGTCAGCAGAAGGGTCAGCGAAAGGGTCAGCAGGAAAACCATAATAGTCAGCAGGAGGATCAGCTTGAAGGTCAGCAAAAGGGTTAGCAGGAGGGAAAGCAGGAGGAAGACCATGAGGGTCAGCAGGAGGGAAACCATAGGGAAGAAGATAGGGAACAGGGTAGTAAACAGGGTAATAAACAGGAAAAGGAGCAGCAGGACCCTGTCTCCATCCCATCCCATAGTAGGGCGGAGGGAGCTGCTGCTCACCGTCCCCGTTACCTCCCTGAGGCTCAGCCTCAGCCTCCTGAAGCCCGTCCGCATCATCACCCCAAACAAGGCCAACCTCTTCCTCTTCCTCGTCCTCGTAATCAGGCAGGACGGGATCATCGGGGGGCCTCTCGACATCCGGACGCTCATTATGCAGAGGCCAAAAGGAGCCACCTGAGGAGGAACAAAAACAATAAAAAGTCACATTCTCCACTTCCATAAAACAGTCTTAAACAAGATAATAGTTTTTGACCAGATACATTACAAGCACTTTGTAGAAAAGCCCCCAACAAACAGAGTGCCACCTCTAAAAGTGATATCAAATATAGTGCAGTACTGAGTACATCTGATTTATTGATTGCAGTCAGGATGTAATGAAAATTTTAACAAATATAACAAAACAAGTCTCTAAAATCTTAACCCTGCCTTTAAAATAAGAGCAAATGAAACTTTCTCCACAAAAATATTTTTCAATGCACACGGAAATAGTTAAAATATGAATTAAAAAACGATCATTAAAATAACAGAAAAAGTTAGTACAGAAAATTAGTATAAAATAATAAAACATTATAAAATAAATTAAATACTTAAACATGGGAATATGTAATAATAATAATCGTATTTATTATTATACTTATTTTTATTATTAATAAAACTGTGTCAAAAATCCCCACACAAATGCAATGAAGTTCACACATGACAAGCAGTTTGTGAATGCAGGTTCAACAGTTTGTATATAAATGTCACAACATCGAAATATGTTTTTGATGAAAATTGCAAATACTTTTAAATACATATATTTGTAGATTTCTATTACATGTATTTAAAATAAGAAATATTTGTGTCTGCATCAGAAATATATTTGTGAACCTTATTTTTTATATGTGGATATATATTTTTTTACATTTATATATATTTTTCTAATCCTTCTGTGTGCAATCATTAATATTGACACTGATCTGACTCCATAGAAGAATCGGTCAATTTAATCTTCGTTTGCGTAACACAAGTCCACATAATAACCATGTTCACATCCCTGTTTTTCCTTCTGAATACACATTTTGTTTCTTATAACCACAATTAAAGTCAGACTAGTATAACAGTAGTCAGAACAATAGGTTGTAATTCTGTCATGTTGCATCACATTTCAATCATATTAAAACATAGTGGAAACAGGTGGTTCTGACTCTATTCAGTGATATAGCGAGAAGACATGATTGTTCACGACACTATGTGTTTTTAAGAGGATGCTACTGCCTCCAGGACTCCCTAATAGTTTACAATAAGCTGTGAAAAACACTGAGATAGCCAAAAAGTTTGACGCGGACTGACCTACGTGCGTAATTACGCACGCTTAAACGTGGGTACCTTCATTAATTCACGCGCACTTAACGACAGGGCTTCTCCAAAAATAACCACACCAAAACATATGTGCGTCTTGTCCCGGCAAACTAATCGCTTATATTTATATTTAGTTTCTCTCCTAAGTTGCAAATCTTGAAAGCATATTACAATGTGACGACAACACTATCATGTCAAGTAGAAGCTCTGAGTGGTGACTGAACAGCTTTGGTTTTAGGTCCAATAACTGTCAGACACTTTAATTCACTTCATGATAAGATAAGATAAGATATCCCTTTATTAGTCCCGCAGTGGGGAAATTTGCAGTGTACAGCAGCAAAAGGGGATAGTGCAAAAAAACAAGATGCATCAGCTAACACAGTAAAAAAAAAACAGCTAAACAAAGTGTAACAAAATATGAACCATTTAAATAGAAGAAAGTATAAAAATAGGAGCAGTATATACAGTATTGACAATAAATAGACTATTAACAAAATTGCACAAGTGGAAAATGATATTGCACAGTGAGAATGAATGAAATGAATGAATGAATGAAATTCCACCCGAAAATATCAGGTTGTTGTCAGTTTTTTTCATTCAGGCTCATATAACAATATCGATCTGTTGGTGCATTTTGAGGAAAAATCTAAAAATGAGTTCATAAATGTGATAAATTTGAACTTAATAAGGACCCGACAACATCTCCGAATACATTTTAAGCATTAATCTCAGTTGTCCACACAGAGGAACGTGACCTGTGTGTTTACACCTGCGCGCTCTGACGTCAACACGTGTTTCTCCTAAACGTTCGATGGTCTCCATGGTGAACTAAACAACTTATTATTTTGGCATTATTCAGAAAATGATTCAGTCGCCATTTTCTTTCCTAAATTTTCGACGAAATTTTGGAAAAAAATGTGTTTCCCTCAAAACAAAAATAAGTGTTTTCAAATCACTCCAGTTGTTAACCACAGCTGTCCTGCCACACTTCAGTTCACACTTCTTACCAGATTACTATTTTTCACCCAGAAAACATCAAGTATCACCACAATCACTGCTTTCCTAACAGGCCAACTAACAGTCTATTTATCTATAAATCCAACAATTTAACATAATTAAAAACACATTTTGTACCGAAATTCTCTTTTAGAGGATTTAAGGAACATTAATAAATATTTATCATGACATTAAAAGATGTCTTACTCGCAAAAGAAGCGATCCAGCGCCTGATCCTGGTCAGCAGGCCGTCCTCCTCCACAGGGGGTCCACCAGATGCCATCTTCTCCAGCAGGTAGCTTCTAGCTGTACAGATGTTTCTTCAGCTCAGTAATCCAACAGGCTTGTTCTCCAAAAGTTGTTCCAAAAGGCGATCAAAGATTTCCACTCTCCAGGTTTTCACAGGTCAACTTGTGTCCAAGTCCAAGGGCGAATAGGAGTTAGTAGAAAGGTGTGCAGCTCTGACGTCACCTCGGTACAACGTCAACGTTCCGTTTCCATGGCTTTAAGTGACGCACTGTACGTCAGATCCAGTAATAGATGATATCATGTTAATTGTTTGGACTCTTTAGTGTGTGTGTACAGTAGGTGTTTCCATCAATAAGTGATGTGTATGATGATCTATGGTCACTATACACTTCACACCATCTTGACCTGGAGCTCACTGAACCAGCTCAGCACAGCTTCATTTTGTTGTTGTTGATGTATTTTTAGATACAAAATAATCTCGGCAGACAGTAAAAGTAAATCAATGCATGCTTTTTATCAAAGATTGCATAATTAATTAATCTCCAATTTATAGCCTACATCGTGGCATTTCATTGCTGCTCAAGTGGCCTTTATTCTTTCTTTATTTGTCTTTCCTGATCCTCGTGCACCCTGTGGTGCTTTTATTTTGTTTTGCCACTGGGATGATAAGATAAGATAAGATAAGATATTCCTTTATTAGTTCCGCAGTGGGAAAATTTGCAGTGTACAGCAGCAAAGGGGATAGTGCAAAAAACAAGATGCATCAGCTAAAACAGTAAAAAAGAGCTAAACAAAGTGTAACAAAATATGAACCATTTAAATAGAAGGAAGTATACAAATAGGAGCAGTACATACAGTATTGACAATAAAAAGACTATTAACAAAATTGCACAAGTGGAAAATGATATTGCACAGTGAGAATGAATGAATGAATGAATGAATGAATGAATGAATGAATGAATGAATGAAATGAAGAATACAGAAGAGATTAGGGTCCCAGAAGCCCCAGGTTCACTGTGTGGCACAACAATGATTTGAAGCAATAAGTGGAAAATCACAGTTTTGGAATATACAAACAAAAAAATATGCCTTTAAACAATCAGTTATGATTATTAGTATTTTGTGCACATGTCTGTACTTTAGTAAAAATGTATCTTACCCATATCTGTCACTGTGCCATGTATGGCTCTGTTTCCAGACAGGGTTTTCTCATCCCAGAATGCAACACTTCCCACTTCAGCTCCACATTGATACACCAGAAACAGGTCAGATAGCTTATTACAACGTGAACTGTAAAAAAGTAAATATATTTATAAATGGGCAGTGGCGGAATGTAACTTATTACATTCACTCAAGTACTTAAGTACAAATTTGAGGTACTTGTACTTTACTTGAGTATTTCCATTTATACGTATACTTTTATTGTAACGCTTTAGATTCAGTAAGCAACGTATGTATTCATGACCTATAAATCAATAATCTGCCCGTTTGGGGGAATTTAGAGATGATTAACAGTTATTATTTGACGACATGCTGGGTACCTATGAAAGGGTACTAACTACTGGTGACAGGGTGCAGTTTGACCATAAAACTGAGCAAAAATCCAGATGTTTCAGGGAGGATGGAGTGATGACTTCTGTATCACTTAATACAAATTATTATCAACAAAAAGGCAAACCACATTGTTCCCTTGTTACACATGTAAGTTAGCACATGCTTTGCATGGGATCTCGGTGTTATTTACCTTTTTACATTTAATTTAGCTAGTCATGTTTCACCATTTACACGCTGTTTTTGTGAAGTTCCTTGTCTTAAAGTCCATAAAAACAGTCTGTATTGGCCATCAGAGTCAGTTAAGTTCATCAAGTCATTTTTAGTTAAATATGAGAATTATTTACGTTTTAATAAAATAATATTTTCGTTGACGTAAAAATAATTGAGAACTTACAAGTATATCTGTCTAATATTTCCACAGCGGAACCAATATTCTTACAGTGATGTCCGCCGGTCATTATTATGAGTGGCTCATTCTCTACACCTGGATGATAAATTACGTTGCTGTATAATGTTTTTTTATTATTATTATTTTTTAGAAAATGTAAGTACAATAACAATACTTACAAAACCTGCCAGGAGTACATTAATAAAGTAAAAAATAAAAAATTAACAATAAAATAAACAATAAAAAAATACATCTATATAAAGAAAAAGTAAAATCAGAATAGATTCTCATCGGTCCATATAAGAAAATTATCAAATACATAGTTATAATCGCCCTTTTATCCGTAATGTTTCTTATTTTGGTGCCATATTGTCTAAGTTCTTCATAAAAATGTTCAAAATCAGGTTTGAAGTTACAGTACCTTTCTGTATAATGTTTATTAATATATATATATATAAACTGGAAAAAGAAAGTTCGGAAACTTGTGTTTGGTCGATTATTTCTCTGTTGTTCCAATGCTAATTGGCATTGTATTTTACATGGTTGGAAAGCCTGTTTATTTACCTTCACAATGATGTCCAACTTGTAAGGATCATGCATTTGTGGGATGAGCAGCACAGCTGATTATGTGGGGAGCGCCCAAGAAAAATTTGCCAAAATGCTCCGTCAATGGTAAACAGTGTAGTCTCCTGTTGGTATTGACTCTTGTTTTGAGTTGGATTGGATGATTGAACTCTCTATCAGTAACAAGGAACAAACAAGACATATTGGCAATTTTACACTTTATTCATTTAGTACATAGTCAGGAGCCTCAATAGCGGTGGAAGATCCATACGCAGCCACAACAGCCTGGCACCTCCTCCTCATGCTGGTCACCAACCTGGTCACACGTTGCTATGGGATGGCGTTCCATTCCTCAACCAGGATTCGTTGCAGGTCAGCCAGCGTGGTTGTGTTGGTCACTCTAACACGTACAGCACGCCCAAGCTGATCCCACAAGTGTTGAATTGGGTTGAGGTCTGGACTCTTGGCAGGCCGTTCCATTCTCTCTACTCCCACATTGTGGAGGTAGTCTGTGATAACCCTGGCTCTGTGGGGGTGAGCGTTGTTTCTTGGAGGATGAAGTTAGGTCCCAGATTGTGGAGATATGGGATCGCCACTGGCTGCAGAATCTCATCCCGATATCTCACTGCATTGAGTTTGCCTTCAATGATGACAAGCCTTGTTTTGCCAGTGAGGGAGATGCCCCCCACCTCCCACACCATGACACTGCCCCCACCAAAAGCTGTTACTCCATCGGTGCAACAATCAGCAAAGCGTTCTCCACGTCGTCTCCATACTTTGACCCTGCCATCCAACTTTCGCAGACAGAACCTGGACTCATCACTGAACATGACATTCCCCCACATGTTCAGGTTCCATTGTCTGTGTTGTCGACACCAGCGCAGACGGGCCTGACGGTGAAGGGCAGTCATTGCAGGCTTCCTGGTAGCCTTATGAGAATACACTGTTTACCATCGGCAGAGCATTTTTGCAAATTTTTCTTGGGTGCTACCCACATAATCAGCTGTGCTGCTCATCCCACAAATGCATGATCCTTACAGGTTGGACATCATTGTGAAGGTAAATAAACAGGCTTTCCAACCATGTAAAATACAATGACCATTAGCATTGTAACAACAGAGAAATAATCGACCAAACA
>CAKAKR010061991.1:0-18895 GCA_916700685.1 Adelosebastes latens | reverse complement strand
TATCCTAATAAAGTATTATATTATGATGACGATGACTGCCACATAATGTATTGAAATACTTCTCGCACTTTCATTATTATATTTTTTCTCCATAAATGTCAAATTTTATAAATTGTTTTAAGTTATTTATTTATTTGCACATACACTCACCGGCCACTTTATTAGGTACACCTTGCTAGTACCGGGTGGTCTTCATCTGCTTCAAGGTTCAACGTGTTGTGCGTTCAGAGATGGTATTCTGCATACCTTGGTTGTAACGAGTGGTTATTTGAGTTACTGTTGCCTTTCTATCATCTCAAACCACTTTGCCCATTCTCCTCTGACCTCTGACATCAACAAGGCATTTCCGTCCACACAACTGCCGCTCACTGGATATTTTCTCTTTTTCGGACCATTCTCTGTAAACCCTAGAGATGGTTGTGCGTGAAAATCCCAGTAGATCAGCAGTTTTTGAAATACTCAGACCAGCCTGTCTGGCACCAACAACCATGCCACGTTCAAAGTCACTTAAATCCCCTTTCTTCCCCATTCTGATGCTCGGTTTGAACTTCAGCAAGTCGTCTCCACCACGTCTAGATGCCTAAATGCATTGAGTTGCTGCCATGTGATTGGCTGATTAGCTATTTGTGTTAACAAGCAATTGAACAGGTGTGCATAATAAAGTGGCCGGTGAGTGTATATATGGTCCATTTAGGTCAGGACAACTAAATGGAATGCAGCCATTTTTAGAGTTTTTACAATTTAAATGTCTGCATGTTAGAAAAGTCTGTTAGCTTATTATTGTTGACTCCTTTAATGATCAATTTATCAAATCAGCTGTAATTAACTAAATTACTAATTAGCTAAATGCTAACATTAGCATTCAGCTAAAAGCTCGCTCAGCTTTCATCAGTCCTGCAGTTAGCATGTTTGTGTATGCTAGAATACAAAGTTTTAGCATGAAACATACACAAAGTACACAAATTAACATAATCATATTTTGAATGTTATATTGATATATTGATATTAATATAACATTGTTATATTATAATATAATATTGATATTATATTGATATTTACATGTTGATATGTTAATCTATGGATTTTTAGTATGTTAGCATGCAGCAATTAGCATTTAACCCTTAACTCCACATGTTGGCTATTTGGTATTATTATGCTTTTTAACTTTAAAAAACAACAGCGTATTAGCATGCTATGTTAGCATCTCAAAGTACACCTGTCATGAACTGAAGTAATGGATGAGTGTAACTTTTGACCTGTTGGTGGCGCTGGATTAAAAGTGAAAGGATCATCAGAGTCGTGATGATTCATCCTCTGAGGATCATGAATGTCTGAATCATATTTTACAGCAGTATTTCACTCTACAACCAACGGCGGCTGCTAACGTCGCTAAACTAGCAAACACTTGCTGTTTCCAGCTTGTCAGCTTTTCTGCCTCATATCAAACTTCTTTAACAGTTTCCTCTTTTTGTTCGTCAGGACGTGTACGACGATGACGACGACGTTCAGGGAAAGACGAAGAAGTCTCGCAGGAAAATGATCCGAACAGCCTCCCTGACTCAGGTGAGGACCAATCAGAGCCGGGAACACAGCTGTCCGTCAGTGTGATGTGTTGTGTTGTTGTTGATGTCGTGTGTCGTCAATGATAAACAATAATTATAACAATGTAAAATGAAAGATATGATGCTGCGTTTTGATCAGATGAAGAAAACTGTTCAAACCTTTTTATCTATTTTCTTCTTTTCTCTGTCGTTCAGCAGCCGAACTTCAAACAGAAGTTTGTGGCGCTGCTGAGAAGATTCAAAGTCACCGATGAGGTTCGTACCTATATATATATATATAGTGTATATATATATACGTATATATATATATATACGTATATATATATATATATATATCACATTATTCAAGGCTGCAATGTCCTCTTTCAAATATTTGTAATAGGAAGTGAATATCAGCTTTATTTCAGATATTTAACAACAAAAGACAAACAACACCACAAACAAAGAGACACGCAAACACACCAAAACATGAAGAATATTTCATTTCCACTTTTATAGTTTCAGGTTGAATTTCAAACTTCAAACCTCTCTGAACATTGTCCTCATATTGTCCTCATATTGTCCTCATACTGTCCTCATATTGTCCTCATATTGTCCTCATATTGTCCTCATACTGTCCTCATATTGTCCTCATATTGTCCTCATACTGTCCTAAAATGTTGATATACTCATCAGATTTATACTTTATCATATGAAAAGAAGTCAAGTCCACTGACTATTAAAGAAATAGTTTGTCATTTGAATAAATACATTTATTCTCCTGCTGAGAGTTATTAGATATTATTAGATGTTCAGATTGACGTCTGTCTCATGTCTGTTCTCTCAATATGAAGCTACAACCATCAGCTGGTTAGTGGTTTGTGTTGGAGTCTGAGTCGTGGTGGCGGCTGGTCGTTTGTTGGCGTCAGCGGACTCCATTTCTACCGGAACGTTAGCTACGGTTGCACGCCGTTAGCCCTGTAAGCGGAGCTGAAATTAAAGGCACTCACGAGCGCGCATGACGTCACATTCGTTGGATTTTCCCGGAAAAAAGGTCCTGGGTTTTTCACATTAAAAGCAGTCGACAGGCTGAGAGAGGAGACCTATAAAAGTCTAGGAAGGTTAAATTTTTTAGGTGACAACCTGTCCACACATTGGCAATAAATAAAAAACAATAAAATCACGTTTATACGTGTAAAAACTTACATTCAGTCCGTTTTTAATGAAAGCTTTTTGTGCCCAAACTATTTTTAACCTTGATATTACATATAGATAATTAAATGTAACAATAATAATACATGCAGTTCTACTTGTAGTAATCACTGTGAGAACAGCAACCGTTGCTGAGGAAACAAAACGTTAATAACCTTCAGCTGATAACTCATAAATCAGTGATGTGTGTGAACTCTTCACCAGTAGATTCAGGCTGTTGTTGTTGTTGTTGTTGTTGTTGTGTGAACCGTCCTATCACCTGACCCCCCCGGCTGATCTGCTGCAGGTTCTGGACTCGGACCCGGTGGGTCAGTGTCAGGAGGTCGAGGAGGACCTGGACCTGCTGTACGACAGTCTGGAGGTTTACAACCCGAGCGACAGCGGCCCGGAGCTGGACGACAACGACAGCATCCAGAGCACGCCCAAACCCAAACTGAGGTCAGACTGCAGACGCACACCGCCGCTGTCCAACACCCACATTTAGAGTTCACTAGTGCGGGCCCCGTCCGGACCTCTTGGCCCTCAGAAGTTCTGCTTACAGCGTTGTTGAGAACCGCGGTGTGGCTGCTTGTAACCGCCAAGTGTGAAGTAGATCGGATGAACGGTTCTCCAGATATGTGAAGGACAGTCATACATACAGAGACAGATAGTTAGATGATGCTGCTACAGCGCCACCTATTGACCTAATGGCATCAGATTGGTCACGGTCACTCAGACATCATATCTACACATGTCCACCAAATGTTGTCCCAATGGCACAAAGCCTTCCGGCTTGGTCCAGAGATGCTCTGTACCAAATTTGGTGACATTTGCTCAAAATTTGTCGGAGGAGCAACAAAAAAAACTGATTTAGACACAATTCAAAATGGCGGAAAATCCATCTAGGATTATATTATATGGAGAGATTCATCTGGACCCACAAAATCCCCCAAAATAATTTTGTTTCTGAGACTTCTGGTTCAAACGTTACAGGCCAAAACATAAAGTTCATTGTTATAGCGCCACCATCTGGTCAAACTGCACCACATTCAACACTGAGTGAGTCCCCAGTAATACCAACAAGGGTGAAGTAGATGAACGACAGACAGACAGGCAGACAGACAGACAGACAGACAGACAGACAGGGATTCCTTATTTATAGTTATACTAAAGACGTGTTTACTGTAGACATGTATGTTCCTGTATATTTAGGTTTCTGAAATAAATATAAATATATATACTGTATATTAGCGCTGTCAAAGTTAACGTGATAATAACGCGTTAATGCAAAATTTGTTTTAACGCCTCTAATTTCTTCAACGCAACTTGGGATTTTTAGGTTGTAGCGGCTCAGTTTTAAAGCTAGAGTGAAGATACTGGTATCATATGAAACTATAAAACCTGATGAATCCATCAGTACCAACCATGTCATACTAGCTGGTCATGAAGGAGGTTAAATAACGCTAGTTACGCTAAATTTTGGCGAGGAAAAACTGTCATGGTCCTTTCCAGTGGGGTCCCTTGACCTCGGACCTCCAGATATGTGAATTTAAATGGGTTCTATGGGTACCCATGAGTCTCCCCTGAAAAAAGTCTGAAAAATGTCTGAAAATTGTCTGAAAATTGTCAAAAAAATGTCCGAAAAAAGTCTGACAAATATTTTAAAAAAGTCTGAAATTAGTCTAAAAAAAGTCCGAAAAAAGTCTGAAAATTGTCCAAAAAATGTCCGAAAAAAGTCTGAAAAATATTTTTAAAAAGTCAGAAAAAAAGTCTAAAAATTGTCCAAAAAATGTCAGAAAAAAGTCTGAAAAATAAAAAAAAATCTAAAAAAAGTCTAAAAAATGTAAGAAAAATGTCTGAAAATTGTCCAAAAAATGTCAGAAAAAGTCTGAAAAATATTTTAAAAAAGTCTGAATAAAAAGCCAAAAAATTGTCTAAAAATTGTCAAAAAAAGTCCCTTGACACAGATATATGAATGGAAATGCGTTCTATGGGTACCCATGAGTCTCCCCTGAAAAAAGTCTGAAAAAGGTCTGAAAAAAGAGCTTAAAAAATATCTGAAAATTTTCAGAAAAAGTGTCCAAAAAATGTCAGAAAGAAGTCTGAAAAATATTTTAATAGTCTAAAAAATGTCTAAAAAATGTCTGAAAAAAGTCTAAAAAAAGTCCCTTGACCTCTGACCTCAAGATCAGTGAATGTAAATGGGTTCTATGGGTACCCACAAGTCTCCCCTTTACAGACATGTCCACTTTATGATAATCACATGCAGTTTGGGGGCAAGTCATAGTCAAGTCAGCACACTGACACACTGACAGCCGTTGTTGCCTGTTGGGCTGCAGTTTGCCATGTTATGATTGGATTGCATATTGTTTTATGCTAAATGCAGTACCTGTGAGGGTTTCTGGACAATATCTGTCATTGTTTTGTGTTGTTCATTGATTTACAATAATAAATATAAACATACATTTGCATAAAGCAGCATATTTGTCCACTCCCATATTGATAAGAGTATTAAATACTTGACTAATCTCCCTTTAAGGTTCATTTAGAACAGATAAAACATGTGACTGTTGGCATCCACTCCTGTTCCAGTTTGGTAGTTTTGCTGCAGACTGACCCTAACCCTTGTGTTAGGAGCCTCACTGAGCTGATCTCTGACCAACAGGCCGTTCTTCGATGGGATTCCTCATTCGAGCTCTCAGACTGAGATCGGTGTCAGCAGTCAGAGGAGCCAACAGAGAGAACAAACTACAGCTGTGAGTTCATACAGAACACTGATCACAGGATCATTTAGAGAACACAGACGCGGTTGATGTGATCTCTGTTGATCATGTTGCAGATGTGCTCTGAACATCTGGTAACACAAACTCAGTGTTTCCTCTGTAGTTAGACTCAGGGGTGTCAAACTCTTTCTAGTTCATGGGCCACGTACAGTCCAGTCTGATCTCCAGTGGGGCGGACCAGTAAAACCACTTCATCCTATAAATAACAACACCTCCAGATGTTCCCTTCCTGTTAGTGTAAAGGAGTTCATTCTGAAAACGTTCACAATTAATGAAAAATCCATTTACACAACAGATGATGAAGATGTTTCGCTGATCTCTCGGCTACGACTAAAAACAGACTGCTGTTTCCTCAAACCTTCATTTATCTTCTCTGTTCTCACTTTTCCTGCCAAGTTCTTGTATTTTTTTCACCATGATGAGTCCGATTGTGGCGCCGAGTATCATATTCCCTGAGCACTGAAAGGGGCTGTGAACACACCGAGCACACTGGCTTCCCGTTTAACCTCTGTGATGAAAGAGGAACTGGTCCCGACACTGTTTCCACTTTTCTCCTTTTTGACAAAAACATTTTCCAGCCGCAGCTCCAGCGTGAACAGCAGCTTTACAGCACTGTGTCACGTAGCCTGGTACAAAAGCACGCGGGATCTATGAAGGCGTATCCAGCATAAGGCCACGGTGGACTAATAGGCAGTGCATTTCATGGAAAAATTGGAATTAATGACTTCTCTGCAATTTTTACACTTTGCAAAGTCGTCCAGTGGGCCGGATTGGGCCCTTTGGCGGGCCGGTTCTGGTCCCCGGGCCGTACGTTTGACACCCATGAATAAGAGTCAGAGCCAGACACCCCCTGCAGTCAGACAGAGTAACTGCTCTCTGTGGTTGTTGACAGGCCTCAGAGTCTCCAGAGGGTCCAGGAGGCCCCGACGAGTCCAGAGGAGAGGAGGCCGGATCCGGGGTGACACACACACACACACACACACAGACACACACACACACATACACACACACACATACAAACACACACACACTCGTAGGTTGCGTCCTAACATTATATATATTGCACTAGAACTGTATGTGAGAGGTTTTAGTGTGTATAAAACCAACAGTCTGAGTTACAGACTATTTCCAGTAGAATATTCCAGTATGCAACGCTGGACACTACGGCATCATAAATATCCCACAATGCAATGCGGTAGTGACGTTGGCAGACAGCTCTGTAACATCAATGATGCTTCATTTTTTAACTTTAAGTATCAGATTTTATTTAGCTCGGTGTAATATATATATATATATATATTTTAAATGAGTTCAGACTTTATGATTCTCACATTTCGATCACATGACGTTGGTATTGGTACGGGTTACCATGGTTACACGTCTCCAACCGGCGAGGAGGCTCTCAGGAGGTGACGACGTAAAGAAAAGATCCGAACAACTGTTGATGTTGAACGATAGGACTCGTATTGGGTGAGTTGTTTCGGACGCAGCCTTATTCTTCTTCTGCTTGTCTCCACAGGAAGTTGAGGAGGATGTTGCCATGGGAACAGACGCGGGTCCGGCTGCCAAACTCTGTAAAACTGAGTCCCAGACACAGATGTCCCAATCACCAAGGTAACAATATAGACACACACACACACACAGACACACACACAGACACACACACACACACACACGCACACACACGCACACACCTGCATCAGTCGTCTGTCTCTCTGCAGTAAGACAAGAAGTCAGCTGTCTTGCCATCCTTGGAGCGCCACTCAGCTGTGATCTCTGCAGTAAGACAGGAAGTCAGCTGAGTGTCTCTCTCTCTCTCTGTCTCTCTGCAGTAAGACAGGAAGTCAGCTGTCTGTCTCTCTGCAGTAAGACAGGAAGTCAGCTGTCTGTCTCTCTGCAGTAAGACAGGAAGTCATCTGAGTGTCTCTCTCTGCAGTAAGACAGGAAGTCAGCTGTCTGTCTCTCTGCAGTAAGACAGGAAGTCAGCTGTCTGTCTCTCTGCAGTAGGACAGGAAGTCATCTGTCTGTCTCTCTCTGCAGTAAGACAGGAGGTCAGCTGTCTGTCTCTCTCTGCAGTTAGACAGGAAGTCAGCTGAGTGTCTCTGCAGTAAGACAGGAAGTCAGCTGTCTGTCTCTCTCTGCAGTAAGACAGGAAGTCAGCTATCTGTCTCTCTCTGCAGTAAGACAGGAAGTCAGCTGTCTGTCTCTCTGCAGTAAGACAGGAAGTCAGCTGTCTGTCTCTCTGCAGTAAGACAGGAAGTCAGCTATCTGTCTCTCTCTGCAGTAAGACAGGAAGTCAGCTATCTGTCTCTCTGCAGTAAGACAGGAAGTCAGCTGTCTGTCTCTCTCTGCAGTAAGACAGGAAGTCAGCTGTCTGTCTCTCTGCAGTAAGACAGGAAGTCAGCTGTCTGTCTCTCTGCAGTAAGACAGGAAGTCAGCTGTCTGTCTCTCTCTGCAGTAAGACAGGAAGTCAGCTGTCTGTCTCTATCTGCAGTAAGACAGGAAGTCAGCTGTCTGTCTCTCTCTGCAGTAAGACAGGAAGTCAGCTGTCTCGTCATCCTTGGAGCGCCTCCATGAAGGACAGACAGAATTCTAGAGGGACAGACAGAACCAGCAGCGTCGACAGCGAGACCTCGTCTGACTACAGGATACCTCCTCCACAGGTGAGACACACACACACAGACAGGTCCAGTCTAGGACCAGGTCCAGTCCAGGACCAGGTCCAGGTCTAGGTCCAGGTCCAGGACCAGGTTATAGAAGTACTGATGTGTGTTTTTTCAGGTTGCCAGGAAGTCGGTTCTGGACCAGCTGAACCACATCCTGTTCTCTGAGGATCAGATCCCTGATTCCATCATCCTGATCAACACCACAGACTGGCAGGGACAGGTCTGTCTGTCTGTCTCCCTGTCTGTCTGTCTGTCTCTCTGTCTCTGTCTCTCTGTCTCTCTGTCTCTCTGTGTGTCTGTCTGTCTGTCTGTCTCTCTGTCTCTCTGTCTGTCCGTCTCCGTCTGTCTGTCTCTCTGTCTGTCTGTCTGAGTTCACTCTTTCAATATTATAATAATAATATGATATCTTAATGACTAATGTTACAAACATACATAAATAATTAATAAATATAATAATAAACTCTGTCTGTCTGTCTGTCTGCCTGTCTGTCTGTCTGTCTGTGTCTCTCTGTCTGTCTGTCTGTCTGTCTGTCTGTCTCTCTCTGTCTCTCTGTCTCTCTGTCTGTCTGTCTGTCTGTCTCTCTGTCTCTCTGTCTGTCTGTCTCTCTCTCTGTCTCTCTGTCTGTCTGTCTTCAGTATCTGTCGGAGCTTCTCTTCGATCAGCCAATTGTCTGCACCGTCTCAGCCGCTGACGTTCAGGCCGCCTTCAGCGCCGTCATCAGCCGGATCCAGAGATTGTAAGAGTCACCTGATCAGTGATGTCACTCATCAATATACTGTAGTAACGAACACCTGCAGCCTGTTGCTATGGAGGACAGAGCCTGCCAAAATAAAATAAAAAATAAATAAAAATACTTGATAAATAAATAAATAAATGAATAAATAAATAAATGTCATTAAATGTTGCACAAATAATATTAAAATTATATATATATATATATATATATATATATTGATTAATTGATTCCCTTATTTATTTACTTACTTATTTTTAATTTTCCCTTTTATTTATTTATGTATTTATTTTTATTGTTTTTTATTTATTTATTTATGTTTGCACTCATTTTTTAAAATGTATTTTATATTTATTTTTAAATGTTTGTATTTATTAATTTATTTCTACACGGAGAAATAAATCATTTGCCCCCTCATTTGCATAATGAGGTAGAAATGTAAAAAGAAAAGAATACAGAAATAAATATGGAAAATCGTGCAGAAATAAATAAATAGATATAAAATAAATACATGAAAAAGAAATGCAAAATTAAATTAATTAATTAAAAAATAAACACATAAATAAATAAAAGGGAAAATTAAACAGAAGAGTAAATAAATAAGGGAATTAATACAAATATAAATAAATAAAGAAGCAAATAAAAACAGAAATATCAATTTATGTCACATTTTATCAATTAATTAATGACCACATTTATTTTTGAATATTATTTTGCTACATTTAATGACATATTTATTTATTTATTGAGTCATTTATTTATTGATTTATTTTTGGCAGGTTCCGTCCTCCATAGTTGCGTCATACATACGTCAGTATTTCTGATGATAAAGTGAGTGAAATTCTTCGTTTAGATTTTCTAATAAAACATTTCGTTCTGAAGACTGATGGAAACGCTGAGATCAGCTGCTGCCCTGATCAATACATGATCAATACCTAATCATATCAGTAATGCATGGATGTATCTGTCGTTTGATCTGACTGTGTTTTCCAGCTGTAACTGTAACTCCCAGACGCCGCCCACCGTAAAGGTGGCGGTTGGCGGCGACCAGAGCTACCTGAGCACCGTCCTCTGCTGCTTTGTGGAGCAGCTGGCCAGCAAGACGCCTGATTGGCTGAGCTACGTCCGCTTCCTCATCCTCCCCGTCGGTACGCATGGACTCAAACACGTTATCTTCTGACATGTAAACCTGCTCGCCGTGAACCTTCCCATGATGCTCCTTGTGTTTATTATCACCTCACCAGGACCCCACCCGCTCGCCAAGTACCTGGCTGCCATGGACAGTAAATTCAACAGCCTGTTCATGGACGCCGGCTGGAGGGAGCTGTTCGGACGTCTGGAGTCTCCTTCTCTTGGTATGAGGGACTGACCTCTGACCTTTAGACTGACCTCTGACCTTTAGACTGACCTCTGACCTTTAGATCCAAACACCTCAGTCCGACCTCAGACTGTATATAAAGATGGCCGACGCGTCTCCACTTCCTCCTGCTGTATAGAAGTGAAGCCAAAATATCCAGATACGGGAGCTGCCATCTTGAGAGTCTGCACAGCAGTGATCGGGGGGGTGGAGCCGCTGTATCGAGGTCCCGCCCACACACCCGCCCGAGCCAATCACAATAAATATTTAAATACATAAATAAATACACAAGTTTGAAAATAAATATAAAATAAATAAATATATTTGAAAATGAATAAAAATAAATACATAAATAAATAAAAGGTAAAATTAAACAGAATTAAATAGGAGTAAATAAATAAGGGAATTATTATCAATTTATGTCACATTTTATCAATTAATAAATAGCTCATTATTTTAAATATTATTTTCGCTACATTTAATGACATAATTATTTATTTATCGAGTCATTTATTTATTTATTTTTTTTATTTTGGCAGCTTCTGTCCTCCATAGCCCCCGTCATTGTCCCAGTTGTACACAAGAAACAGAAGATAACAATATACTTTGAGACCTTCCTGATGTTCTATATCCTCCCTGTTAGTGTCTGACAGGTGAAGACTGATGATGATAAACACGTTGTCTCTGTTGGACAGATCCTGTGGGTGTCGCAGGACGAGTGTCTCAGTATCTGAGCGGAGCTGCTGTTTCTCACCTGTGTCCGATCTCAGAGGCCATGCTGACCTGCAAACACAAGAGGTGCGTTTAGAAACTGTCAGGATCAGTCCTCAGACCTTCCCTTTGTTAACAATACAACTACAGAGACCCGAGTCTCTAAATGCTCCACACTCACCAGAACGGCCTCAACTGTCCACTCATAACAACATTCACTTTACACTTGTTTAAAGGGACTGTTTGTAACTTCTTACACGTATAAATCATTGCGGGTCGGTGTCTCATGCACGCTCACGTGTGGCTACACTGATCAGACTCAGACTCCAACACAAACTACAGTGAAGCACCAAAACCAGCTGAAATATAGAGTGATATTGTGCTTTTAGCTGACGTGTGTCGCCTCACTGTGTTGAGCGATGCTCGTTCATGTCTATGTAGAGCGAGCACAAGCGTGAGCAACAGGACGCTGACTTTCGTTGACTTAACGGCCACAGGTGTCGCTGTTAACAAGACATTTCTGATTCTTACAAACAGTCCCTTTAAGTTAACAAACACAACAGAAACACTGGAGGGAAACAGAGCAAAGATCACGTGTAGTTTCACAGAAAAACTCAAGAACAAAAAGAGGAAGTAACATTGCGTTCACACCAAGAGCGAAGCGAACCTTTCACACAATGTGGTTACATACAAAGTCAATGCAAAGAGGCGAATAGAGGCGAATTCACGCCAGGCGACGCGAATGACGTCACGTGTACACGAAATTTGCGTCATTTGTGTGAGTTTAAATATTTCAACTGGAGTGATAAGTCTTGGTGTCTCTGTGTGGTGAAAGCCTCTCAGCGTTGAGATCGTCCTCCTGTCCTCACTGACCTCCTGACGTTGTTGAGTGTTGATGGAGCAGCTGCATAGCCTGGCGCTGATCCATCCAGACTCCATTCAGAAAACAAGCATTTTAAAAGTTGTCTGCTTGTCGTCATGGTAACAAACCTGACAAAGCATGAATTCAGACTTTTTACTAATCAGCATCATTATGTAGTTATTTCAGCATCATTTTAATCTGTTTATTGATATTAAATCACAGCACAATCTGTTTATTTTGGGTTCATAGCGCAGTAGAGACGTGAGGCTGCTAGATACTGTCAGTGTATGTGAATACAGCTCGCCGCCGGGTGACGTTATGAACCCAGACACGACGGCGTTTGGTTTTCTGACATATCTGGGACTTCACCAATATAGACAAAGCAGCAACAGGGGTTATTTCTTCCATGGCTGATGGAGGAAAGAAAAGTTGTTGGTATCTATAGAGACAAGCTCCTCCTCCTCTCTGGAGCGTCTAGAGAGAATGAACACAGATGACACCGGCGGTCCGACTAGCGCCAGTAAAGTGAGGCGAAGATTCACTTCATTCTTGGTGTGTGAACACATCATAAAGAAAACTGTAAAACTGTTAAACATGAATTAAAACAGTCAATAAAACTTGTGTTTGAATTCTACATTAATTTATTAGCAACACCGTAGGAAGTAAAGAAGGAAATAAAACACCAAAACATTTAACCTGAACCCTTCAAAATAAACGTGACGCAGGATTTTACACAGCACCAAACAGAAGTGAAGCTCCTCTCACGTTCTCCAGCGGTCTGAATAAAAAGAACCTGCTGTCTGTCCTCATGATTGTGTCCCTGCAGGTCACTTTCTCTTTTCTTTTGTTTGCATTCAGGGAGGTGAAGTTTGCATTTTGTACCTCAGGTATCTTACCACCTCACCCTGCTAGCTCCTCTTCCTCTGACCTTTAACCTTTTGTCCTGCATGTCCAGCCCTCCTAAACTACTAACCTGGTTCTGAAGGTTCCTCTGACCAACATGTGGATGTGGTTCTGATGCTGCTCTAACCTGTTTAGTGTCCCACATGTGTCTGAAGAGACATTTTGGGCTATTTGTTCTGAGCGCCAGAGAATCCGGGGTTGCGTTAGAATAGTCCTTTTCTCTGAGGAAGGTTCCTAACGGAGTGAAATGACCCGGAAGTACTTCAGTAGCAGCCATGATGAGAGCTGTTTGAATTCTCCAAATGCAGAGGAAAGGAGCTTCAAAGCTTCCTTTCTTATCTCCTTTAGCAGAGGATACACTGGAGCATCCTTTACCAAAGGAAAGGGGAGAATAACATCCCACAATTCCTTGCAGCCGCAGCATTTAAAGCGACGCATCATTCGGCCGTTCATGATAACAAATGATATGCTGATCTTGCATATTATTTTCATACACTAATTGGGATTCGTGTTTAATATGAGTGGACAGTGACAATCATTTCGTTTCACTTTAATTTTAATTAATTATTTATTTGGAACATGTAACAAATACCGAAGTAAAAAACAAAACAAGAATAACAAATAAAATGAACAGTAAACAATCAACTAACAAATAATCAACATTAATTAATATTACATGTCCCAAAAGAAGTTGGAAGAAGTATATGGTCCTACACCTTCTCCATAACTCCAACAATTAACTCAATATTTATCATATATTCCTTTGTTTATTTCAGTTCCAATCTTGGTAATGAAGTGATGTTTTTCACTGGTTGTCCTCGTTAGGTCAGATAATCTTTATTATATGTTGATGTAAAGTGTTCCAGCAGCAGGAGGACCTGTGGTATCTCTCTTTAACACACCGCGGGTTAAGCAGTCTGTCATTGAAAGACCTATTTAAGAACGCACGGGGGGAGCAGCGCCTTTTGTAGTCCGTCTTCAGAACATTGTAGTTTCACCACGGCAGACCTGCATCACTAACATCATAATGACGGAGCTTATAGTGAAAGAGCAGTCAGATTCTCTTAACACCACGGTTGTCTTTTCCTAAGTCCTTCTGAATTCTCCTTCCCACCTTTCCTTGACCTCATGACGTTTTCCATCGAGGTCAAGGAGAAGTGGTTAGGAGAAGACGTTAGGACGTAATTTTTTGACTTTTCGAACGCAACCCCTGATGTGTCCAAAGAGAGACGGAGTCTCAAAGTGGAGTTTAAAAAACAGTTTTGTTGATATCCATATTGATTTGGTAGCTGACGGACTTCCATCTGCAGTCTCCAGGACTGTAGTGCATTATGCACCTGTGTGCTTGTGCGTATGCTAATGTAGCATGAAGCTAACAACTTATCAAATCATTGCCCCCACCATGGAAGGTCTGAGGCTGCGTTCAGACTGCAGACAAAGACCATTTGTTTCTCAGATCAGATCTTCTGTTATTAGTGATCAGATCCAGACATCACATCATCTGCATGGGTTGCCGTGGTAACGACGTAGGCATCAGTAACTACGTAGCTATGTGGAAGCATGAGAAATGGAGGTCCATCCTGTGCATGGATGTATAATCAGACCTGGATACGGCGCCGTCTCGCTTCCTATCGTTTCATTGTGATTTGAGCGTCTAGACCAGGGGTCAGGGGTCAGCAACCTGCGTCTCTTCAGCTCCTCTCCAGTGGCTCCCTGTGGATTTTTAAACATGGAAATGAATAACTGTTCTTTATTTTCATTTTTATTTATCATTGTTGTAGGTCTACGGTACGACGGTACGACGGAGTATTAGGGCCACATTGAGGGAAAAAAATAAATCTGAGATTTAGAGAATAAAGTCATAATATTAGGAAAATAAAGTCATAATATTAGGAAAATAAAGTCATAATATTATAAAGTAGTAATTTTACGTGTTATTTAATTTTTTTCTCGTAAAGTTATGACTTTATTCTGTAAATCTCAGATGTTTTTTCCCTCAATGTGGCCCTAATACTCCGTAGTACATTGTCTCTTTGGCCCTCACTGTATTAGACTTATATACTATATACTTAAACTATAAACTGTGTTACCTTCATCACAATGCTCAAATGTTTTGCTGCTCTAGACAGATTTTTTTGTTTTTCTTTGCCTAAAATGGCTCTTTAGATAGTAAAGGTTGTTGACCCCTGACCCCTGACCTAGAGCGTCCGGACTGAGACGCATCTGTAGAAATCTGATTGGATTCCCATTTTAAACCACCTCCACACGTCGTTTGGATCCGATCTGCAAACATTTCATGTGTTTTGGGCTGGCAGTCTGATCAAGGCCTAAAGGTCCACTCACACCAGAGATTCATCTGCATGTCATCGATTAATATTTGGTTCTAGAGTCCCGGTGTAGCTGTTAGCTGTCGAGCTAACCGCTAACACGCCACCCAGCCAGGAACATGCTCGCACTGCTCAACTATAACATCTCTCTTTGTGTCTGTTTACATTTTGTTCTCATTTCATTCAATAAAGAGGGAAAAGGTTAGCAAGCCTGCTAACTGCTGTCATTTAGCAAGTTTGTTGGCTTGGTTGCTAACAGGACAATAAGTGTCCGCGGTGTATTAACAGCTGTGTTAGCATGAAGCCCTCCTGTCTGCTAACTGGGTGTAAACCACACTATGATAGCTTCATCTCGCCCTCCACTCAGAGGTCACTCACAGGTCAAACTTTACCTGAGATGTGCAGGTGACTCAGTTTACAGAAGTTTACCACAGCAGCATCTAGTGGACAGCAGAGGAATCACAGTTTGATTTATGTTTCATGAGTAAATGTCTGATTTTGGTCTTCTTCTTCTTCTGCAGCCCCGACGACGACTCCTGTCAGAAGTTTGTCCCTTTTATCGGGGTAAGACTGACAAGTACTAGTAGTACTACTATTATTACTATTACTACTATTACTGCATCTATTATGTGTTATTTAATTGACTTGACTGTTGCTTTACATACTTCTGTGTGTAATCTACTATGTACATAAATGATTGTTCTCAGCTGGTGAAGGTCGGCATCGTGGAGCAGAACCTCCGGTCCACCTCAGGTAGACCAGACTCACCTGTCAACCCCCCCAGGCTCCGCCCCCTTTGGTTTCTGATTATTAATCGTTATTTAACTGATTATGCTTTTATTTCCTTCACGGACAAATAAACTTCTGAAAGAACACAACAAATACAGGGAAGGAACCTTTAATTGGAGGAGGAACTCCAGTCTTTCCTCACACCTGCTTTTTTTTATGTTTACTCAAATTATTATTATTACTATTATTATTATTATTTATTATTATATTTAGTTATAATAATGTACAAACAATCAGCCATACAGTAAAGAAAGAAAAACATAATCACATCAGAATGTAATGAATACTACTACTACTACTACTACTAATAATAATAATAATAATGATAATAATAATAATAATGATATTAATAATAATAATAATAATAATAATAATGATAATAATAATACAAAATAATAGAAGAAGAAGAAATAATTAAATAAAAATAATAAAGAAATAAAGAATAATAATCATTTTGGTGACAGACTTTTTCAGACAAACATATTCTGAGTAAATCCTAGCTACTGACATGCGTTTCTTATTTAAGAGACTCAAAATAACATTCATTTTAACTTAAAAATAACTTTAAAAATTTGGGTTGAATTAAGAAATTTAGCTTTATGAATATGAAAATTCCCCCAATAAGATAAAAACACAATAGAACATAAACTGTTATAATCACATTCAGAATCAATGAAAATATTTGACCTTTAATACTGACTGCATGTGTTAATATTTAATTATATATATATATATATATTAGGCACCATAAACATGACTCATCTTTATTGTCTGATGAAAATAAATAAACCTGTTTGATTGGTTCTTCTCCCAGTCGACTCTGATGACATCATACTGGGATCTCCTCCTGCCCAATCAGGAGCACCGATCAGCATCACCTCCACCCCTCCTCCCTCCCCCTCCACCAGGTACTTCCTGTTTACTGTTTTTTCAAAATACAAGCTGTTACTCTGTCAAAGACTACAGAAGCAAAGAGATGAAACTCTGGTGTTTGTTTGACAACAGCCGCTGCCGCCATTTTGGACTGAAAAAGTTTATTATATTTATAATATTTTATTGTTTAACACAGGACGTTTCAGTAGAATATGACAATAGAATAGAAATACCCTTACAAAGAAGTAGTATACTTCAAGTTTATTTTATGAAGTATACTTAAGTAAAGTTCAAGTATATATTTCCCAAGTATACTTTATGTAGTAAGTATCCTAATATCAATGTACTAGTAGAATACTTATAAGTTTACTGCTTTAACACTTCTTGGGACTAAATTGGCCACTTTTTAGTTTATATAAGTATACTTTTAAGTGTACTTTTAAGTGTAAGAATAGTAAACTTTGAGTACACAACTAGTTTACATTTAAGTCTTATTTTGTACTACAACTGTAGTATACAAATAGTGTACTAGTTTTATACTTGTAAGTGTACTACTTCAATACTTCTTGGGACTAAATAGGCCCACTTTAGTTTATAAAAGTATTGTACTGATAGTTTATTGGTTTTATACTTGTAGCCCACTTTATAGTTTATGAAAGCACACTTTAAAGTATATTCAGTAAAACTACTAGTTTAATAGTTTTTATACTACAAGTATACTAACTTATACTTTAGTATAAGTATATACTATAGTATAAGATCAAGTATATCTTGATCAACGTAGCCAAGTATACTTAGACTTTTATGTACACTTGTCAGTATAAGCCAAGTATACTTAAGTATACTTTTGTTAAGTATAGCTCTGATAAGTACATATGAAGTAAACTGAAAGTATACTCTCTTATTTCAGGTTAAAAGAAGTATACTAATAGCACTCTTGAATAAACTTCTTTTTGGTGAGGGTCATCTAGTTTTACTTTAGTACGTCTCTTTGTAGGCGGACGTTTTACTAGCGTCTGGTCGTCTCTTTCAGTCCAAAATGGCGGCGGCGTAGCTCTGCTGCTGGGAGCTGATGTTGACTTTCACTTCTTATCGATAAACGTTGTTTGACTCTGTGATGAGAACCGTGACCTGACTCCTCCTCTTCCTCCTCCCTGTCCAGCTGCCCGGGGGAGGTGATGGGTCTGCAGGTGGACTACTGGAGCAGTCAGGGAGGAGGAGGAGGAGGAGGAGGAGCAGCAGGAGGAGGAGGAGCAGGAGGAGGAGGAGGAGGAGGAGAGCGGAGGAGGGACGGGGGGATGAAGAACACTCTGAAGAGCAACTTCCGCTGTCTGCAGGTGTCGAGGATCAGCGGAGGAGAGCTGATGAGCATGACGGTGGTGAGGAAGGAGAAGAACAAGAAAGGTGAGGAAGAGGAGAGGTGATGGTGAAGATGGTGATGATGATGATGATGATGATGGTGATGATGATGGTAGTGATGATGATGGTGGTGATGAAGGTGTGTCTCTGTCAGTCATGTTCCTCAGTAAGAAGACGAAGGAGAAGGAGGCGGAGTCGAGGAGTCAGCTGATCGAAGGAATCAGCAGACTGATCTGTACCTCCAAACACCAACACACACTGAGAGGTACACACACACACACACACACACACACACACACACACACACGCGCACACACACACACACACACACACACACACAGGTGTGATCAGGTGTGTGATGACATCATCATCTCTCTCAGTCTCTATAGACGGAGTCGAGTGGAACGACGTCAAGTTCTTCCAGCTGGCGGCTCAGTGGCCGACTCACGTCAAACACTTTCCAATCGGGATCTTCAGCTACAGCAAACCATGAACTCCTCCTCTTCATCCTGAAACTTCTCCTCCTCCTCTTCATCCTCCTCTTCCTCCTCCTCCTCCTCCTCCTCTTCATCCTGAAACTCCTCCTCCTCTTCTTCCTCCACCTCTACCTCCTCCTCCTCCTCTTCATCATCATCCTCCTCCTCCTCTTCATCCTCCTTGTCCTCATACTCCTCCTCTTCATCCTGAAACTCCTCCTCCTCCTCCTCCTCCTCCTCCTCCTCTTCATCCTGAAACTCCTCCTCTTCTTCTTCCTCCTCCTCCTCCTCTTCCTCCACCTCCCTCTCCTCCTCCTCCTCCT
>CAKAKR010061990.1:0-10968 GCA_916700685.1 Adelosebastes latens | reverse complement strand
CATTTATTTCTGATTGCACGGTTTGTAAAGAGGATTCACTCTCCTCCACTTCAGAGAAGAGTCCCTCCTTCTCCTGATGAGCTGTTTGTTCAGCACTGGGTTTTATATCATCCTCTACTCGGCCTTCAATCTCATACACCTGACCTAGTGCAGTGTCTACTCTTTCTATGTCGCTGATCTGTGGTTCCTTGGTATCATAAACATGATAATCCTCATTTTTCTGCTCTAAAAGCTCAAAGTTGTTTTCATCTGTAGGATGTTCATCCTGTTTGTCGTCAGGATATGAAATGTCCTGATTGGTAGGAGAACCATCAGTACTTTTCTCAGTCACCTCAGATTGGTATGTGTCACTGACTTCAGTTTGGTCCGTCAGGTTTCCAGAAATTAATTCAGAATTTTCTGTGGCATCATGCATCACACTTTCAGATGAGTTATCAATCTGAGGCATTTCTTGATTTTCTGTTGGCTTAACCTCCTGTTCATGTTCTTTATTTACAGCATCCTCTGAATGATGTTGACCTTTGACTTCTTGACTCTGAAGACTGTCAGATTTGTCCGATCCCTCCAGCGTGGCTCCCACTGATTTATCAGACACCTCCACTTTAAAGTGAGTCTCTCTTTCATCATGATCTTCTTGAAGATTTTCACTTTTAGGAATTAAACTTTCCAGGTCAGCCTCTGGATAGTTTGTTGTAGTGGGGCTCTGAACCTCAGAAGAATAACCAGTCATTGTGGCTGAATACAAAGAGCTGTCATGTGTCTCAGGTATGACATCATGCTCACTTCCTTCCTGACTCGTTCTCTCTGTTGCCAATAACATTTGTGCTGTTTCAAAGGCTTCATTACCCCTGGTACTTTCTACATCTTCTTTGTGTTCGTGGTCTGATTCAGCAGCAGAGTCCTTGACATGTCGTCTTCCTCTATTTCTACGGCTAGACCCCAGTTTTCTTCTGTTCCCAATGGGGCTGAAGCTGGTGTCGTCCTGCTGAGGTTGAGAGTCCAAAGGAGCATTTATTTCTGATTGCACGGTTTGTAAAGAGGATTCACTCTCCTCCACTTCAGAGAAGAGTCCCTCCTTCTCCTGATGAACTGTTTGTTCAGCACTGGGTTTTATATCATCCTCTACTCGGCCTTCAATCTCATACACCTGACCTAGTGCAGTGTCTACTCTTTCTATGTTGCTGATCTGTGGTTCCTTGGTATCATAAACATGATAATCCTCATTTTTCTGCTCTAAAAGCTCAAAGTTGTTTTCATCTGTAGGATGTTCATCCTGTTTGTCTTGAGGATATGAAATGTCCTGATTGGTAGGAGAACCATCAGTACTTTTCTCAGTCAGTTCAGGTTGGTATGTGTCACTGACTTCAGTTTGGTCCGTCAGGTTTCCAGAAATGATTTCTGAATTTTCTGTGTCATCATGTGGCATGTGCTTTTCTGTCAGCCTAATCTCCTGTTCATGCTGTTTGTTTACATCATCCTCTGAATGATGAGCACCTCTGACCTCAGATAAATTGAAATGCTCATTTTGTTCCTCATCTGTAGGCAATTCCTCTTTTGGTGACAAAATTGTTGCTTGCCCAACGCTGCATTCAGCTTCAGTATTTTCTGTTGGGCTGATTTTTTCTGTGGTTATCTCCGGTGTGGTAGAAAACTGCATAACTACTGATTCTACGTGTGACTCACTCACCAAATAGCTGCTCTGTAAATTTCCATCCTGCCTGAACGATTCTGTGTCATCTTCTCTTTCTTTGCCTTCTCTTTCAGTTACAGAAAGTGGCGCAAGTGGCGTTTGTTTTGTAACGGTGGTTTCCTTTTCCCTGGTGTTATCCTCAACTTCCTCTCTAGGTTCGTGGTACGATTCAGTCACGGAGTCCTTAACATACCGTCCTTTATGTCTTCTACTAGACCCCAGTTTTCTTCTGCTCCCTGAGAGTTCAGGTGAGGGTGGATGTTGGCTTTCAGATTGTGAATTATCAAAATTACCGAGTACATTTAATGATTCAGTGTGTTCTTCTGGTATGTGGCTTTCAGCTACAGAGGTACTGTCCCCTACGTGGAACTCATCAGCCTTAGATATTTCATATTGGTTTGCTACTCGTCGACGTGAACCAATTCTTTTTTTCTTTGCACTTTGAGCAGACATGTCTTCTTATCTTCTCTCTTAAAACATGAGACATTCAGTCATGCAACGTGTCAACATATCAAGTTTAAATCTACCACCCATCAGCATCTGATAACATCAACTGAATTTTAACAAATGATATATTACAGTAAACACATACTGGTCATTTCTGTCTCCATTAACTACTGTGAAACATTCAAAACAATAATGTTGTCAAACACAAACAGCATTGAGGTGCATAAAGATTTTTGTTATTTACTATTACAGTACTACCATACTACTAACTGTTCAGTCAGTTCCTTTAAAAAAAGTTAAACTGCACCAATTATGTTAATCAGGAAATAAAAACATTAATTTGATAAATGATTTCAGGTCCAACACATAATCGTTAAGACGCCACATGTACTCACCACCCAAATCTGGCACCTCTGTCTAACATGAGCTGCTTAGTAATAAACACATTTCACACATGGGGGGGGGTTGTTCCTTTACTGCAACCATGACAGAGAGTTTCCTGTGTCGGTTACACTTGTAGCTTTATCCGGCAACGGCAACAACATGCAGTACTTCCTGAACTGAATTAATGTTCCATATTTACTTTACAAAATGTCATTTGTTTATTGTATATGCTGAATTTAACATAATGTATACCACTGTGCAATATCAACATTTCATGTCATATGTGCAATAATGTGAACTCAACCATTCAGTCTATTATATTTTGTTTTTAGTTTACTTATTTATCTTGTTTTCGTTTTTTTACTGATGTCTCGTTTACACCGTCTCCTTTGCTGCTGTAATACTGCAAATGTCCCTGCTGTTGGACTAACAAAAGATTATCTTAACTACGGCTGAACTGAATTCTTCGAAGCTTCGATCATTGCCATAGTAATCGATCTATAAATCGGAATTTGACTGCTTCGTTTTTTGTTATATACAGGTATGTAACAATGATGGATAAATCTCAAAATAGCCCATGAAATAAGGAATAATCCCACAATATTTCACATTATTCAACAATTATTATTATTCTCAGGCATTTATCGCTGTTTGTTGTGTGTAGAAGTGTATGTGTATACAGCTGTACGGCAGCAGCGCTTCCCGCTGTGCCGCGAAGCTTCGAATGCCTCTCATGGAAGCCCCCCAAGAAAAAAAAGGTATTCGGGACAGCCCTATATCTTAACATAATATTAATCTTATTGGTTTATGCAACTATCCAAACACAAAAAAACAAGATAGTCACCTTGGAAAACCATTTATTGAACAAGTTGTTTAACTGCAGCACAATTTGTCAGAGTCAAGCATAGTTGAATAGAGTAAATGCATTTTTTTTTTTTTTGCAAAAAAGTGATGATAGGTAAAACACAGAATTACAGATGTTTTGGCTTCAAGGATAGCCTGCAAATAACAGCACCAGTATTTAACATCATTTGTTGCCAGTGTGATTGGTATCACTAACGTATGCTCCTACTGGTGGTGCATCTCACATTAACCCACTGCCAGGAATTTAAGAGTCAACCAAGAATTTAAAAAAAGCAAACAAAAACAAATAAAAACATCACATGAGCTTTAATTCAACAGTTTAAAAACAGGATGGTAATGTAAAACTAAATCCAGTAATCCATTTCACAACATGCAGGGTAAGATAGAATTTGCTTTCGGAGGAAAAGACTTAAGTCCTTTGTTGTTAATTCAACAGACTGCTAATACACAATATGCAACGTGGCCGACCCTAGAGAAAAGAAAAACATGACTATAAAAATTTCGTATTTTCCCCCAACCGTAGCAAGATCCTGCAGATGAACCATCGTTCGACGTCCTCATTTTCTCTCGTTAGACCGGGAGCGACTGTAAAATAAACAAACTAGTTAATAGGTGCAAAATGAGTGGTAATAAAAATACTTCAGCGCTAAGATTATGTGTTCCAACTACGAGCGACAAAAGCAACAAAACATCAACAAAGAGTGGCCAGCTACATTGTCGTCGAGCGCTCGCTGACGGGACCTGACCAACAGCATATCTTTTTTAGAAAAAACAAAACATTGTTGTTGCGTCAGTTTGTAGCTTCATGTCACCGGCTTCCACCGAAAATGACTTGCAGCCTGTTGCTGTGTCGCTCGTAGTGCGAACGCAACATTAGAGTACGATACCATTATAATCAATAATGCTTAAACTTGCCTCCTGGACCGTGAGATGGATCTTGGGCACTTCTTGTCTCTGGAGAGAGACCGTTGTCTGCCTCTGTCTCTTGAAAGAGACCTGGTGAACCACACGAAAAAACAATTAACACAAATGTTATCTTTAATTATCGACAAACGCAGAGTTAAATAAACAGTTGTTACAAGCTTACCTGCTGCGGCTGCGGCTCCTCCTCCTATAGTGTACGTAAGGTAAAACAGTGAAGCAAAAAAAAATTAGTAAAGAGAATTTAACCTTCCTATCACTAATGAAACCTTTGGTATTCTGGATCCTTAGAGACATGGATTACACGTGGAAACGTGGTTACACGTAGTTCCTTGTCTGTAAATAGAAGGATCATCTGCATCCATGAACTGCATCAAAATCAACTCATTAAAAAGGAAACTTTGTCCAATGATCACCAATCATGGAGCCAGATTTCAGAATATAGGACAAAATCAGGGCTCGACATTAAGACAACTAAAATATGTTACAACTTAATTATGACAAGTGGGCAAAACATGTTTATAGATGATCTGTCTGCTGCAAGGCCACTATAAAACTGCTTTTAAACGACATCTAAACGGAGACCGTGATCTTCACTTTTATGTAGGACATTTCGCGAGCCACTGAAAGGTTTTGTGACTGTAGCATCAAATCCACAAGTAACCTACATGTGTTGGCGCTCAAGATTGCTGCAAAACAACTTTGATAACAAATCTTTAGTTGAGAATCTGGGACACTCGAGGGGAAAGGATATTTTCACGGAAAAGGGGAAGAACATTAAAACTACAAAAACAAAGTAAACTCTATTCCAAGGGCTATCACTCAAGATGGCTTAATGTCGAGCCTTGAAAATGCACTCCGTAGCCCAATTACACGGTGAACATCCGATAAATGTAGTTCATTTTTGCAAATAAAAATAGAAGACTGACAGCAAAGTTCCTTGACCACAACTTTTGCTCTGTAGATTTTTGCAGCTCTGCACTGAACTTGCTCTAAATTACATAACTGCTGAGGGAAAACTGTCAAGCACCTTTGAAAGCTAGATTAAGCATCAAAACTACAAAGAGCAGGATAAAAGAAACTTACTATTTTGGGGGATTTGGACAAGATAGAAATGACGCAAGGAAGCCAGACTGATGGTGAGGGAAGTCGAATTGCAGAGAGGATTTGCCACATGATGCAAATGTTGGCGATATGAAGTTGCTTGGTGGCTGGTTGGAAGGGGTAGTTGTAGATTTTCCCTGCCTTTTTTGGGGGGGAAGGATGGGAAGGGATGTAAAGCCATGGGCTGTTCCCGTTGATACAGTAGTTGTGTGGAGAATAGAGAGTAAAGACGCCGATTGGTTGATAATGTGAAGTGGGCCGCTGTCGATTGGGTTAAGGTTGGAGGAAGAAGAGGAGGATGCTGCGAACTGCATGCTCAGGAACCAAAAGGTTGGTGGAACCTGACGACTGGCGGTGCGCCTTGGTCATGTGACAACACCAGCCAAGCTGATGGGGGCTCCCTGGTCAGCAGTCACATGATGCTGAAAGAAGACTAGTTGACTGACTCAGATGGTGAGAAGCGTGGTGGTGACTCTGCAACGGGGTTCAGTTTTATTAATAGATGGCAACTGAACTCAGAAAGAAAACAAAATTTACACCTGCAGAAAGTAATTCTAGAAATTACCTGTAAAAATGTTTGATGGATGATGAAGTGCAAACTGTGCCTCTTAAGATGTCCCCGTAAAGCAATATCACTCTGGTAGAGCTTGGTCTCTTTTACAGACATACCGTTACAGGAGTTCATAAATAGTCAAGTGTTTACATAAGCTGCCTTTGGACTTGGCTGTCAAACTTAGCAAAATTGGCAAAAATGAAAAATACCCTTGAAACGATGAAGTAATTAAGATTTAAAAAGTGTCACTCTGTTTAATGTAGATTTAGATTTTTAAACACATTAAGGAAAGGGAGTGACATCAATATATCAAATCCTGAAGCAGCCATATCCACACATTATCTATTGATGAACTCATTTTGTATGTATTCTAATAATTATTTTATTTTACCTTCATGATTTGCAGCACTTAAGAGTGATAACAATTAAATTTAGGCAATTGCGATAATCAATCAGAAACTTCCTCCTATTTCATTTTGGCTTAAAGGTTGACTAAGCTTTAATAGGTCTGAGATCTAAAGATATGAGATTATTTGTCAGTGTGGGAGGTTGTCAGATTTATAACGGCTTTGCCAAACTAATATTTTGGTGGAGTAAAAAAAATGCTTACAGTGTGTGGGGAATGTAAATATACTTTGTAATTTGTGCTTAAAAAACAAACAAAAATAAAACACACACAGCAAATGAGACTGTAAATAAAAACGATAAAATTAATCGTCAAGTAGGAATTTCATACCTGCGTCTGACTGGAGGACTACGTCGCCTTAAATCATCGCGAGGTCGTCTACCCCAGGATGGAGGATGGCCGCGGCTCCTTGAGCGCTTTTCCCCATTGGACAACTCCACGCGCACTCGACAGCCACACATGTTCCTAAACAAAAGTCATCACATGAGTGAGAAGGTGCAAAAAAACCAAAAAAAAAACATGCACTACAAAAGAACAACTACTAAAAAATGTGTTGACAACGTTTTTACCTTCCATCCAGTTCTTTCACAGCGTCGGATGCATCTCTAGGATCTTCAAACTCTACAAAAGCAAAGCCTGGGGGATTCCTGGCAACCCAAACACTTCTTAAAGGACCATAGTACCCAAAAGCACTTTCCAACTCTGTCTTGTTTCCATTGTTTCCTAGATTCCCAACATAAACCTTGCAGTCAAGGGGGAATTGGTCAGTTTGGCCTGAAAGAAAGAGACACAAACATGGAGGGATATGTTGAATGTTGCTTACGCATCATGATAACATATTGTGAGACTTGTAAGATGAATGTACACAAACTGTGAGTGTCCCTCAACATTTTGGATAATTAAATTCCAAACTACAATAATCTACATGACCAACATTTACCTTATTTATTTTTTGGCATTAAGTTCATGGTTCATATGAACTACCGCTTGTTTTGCCCAATTTAGTTTGTCTCTTTAATTAGGATTGAACATTGTGAGATAGGTTGCTCTATGACAACCCTTTACAGGACTTTTGCATCAATTTGTAGGGATGCACCGATACCGGATCAGATATCGGGCCAATACTGACTCACATAGCTCGATCGGGTATCGGTGACAATGGAATTTTAATTTCAGTTTAAGTTGTTGCTTTAAAAAGGTTTACACTTGAATTGTAATTCCTGTTAATTTTGAAGATTTGTTTTGCCAGATTGTTGGTGAATGATTTATGATTGACAGTAGTGATGCAGCCAAAAGGTAATCACTGTGGGAAAATAATGCAATGCATTGGAGGAAGTCCAGCTGACATGACACAGCGTGTATTCCAGTAGTGTTTTAGCGTCTCAGTTCATAGTGATAATGCCCCAGAATCTGCTATTGTTAGCATGCCACTCTCAAGTAAAACACTGTAAACCTGCAAACATTCAACTTTAGAGATGCACCGATCAGACTTTTTCAGTCCCGATACCGATAGGCTTTGGGTATCGGCCGATACCGAGTTCCGATCCAATACCAGTATTTAATTAATAAGCTGTATGCCTCACTGTGTGGAAATGACTGGGGTAATTTTTTTATGTGTAAGGGAACATCAGGCTCGACTTAAGCATTGCTTTTCTAACTTTGTAGAACAAAATGTAACAAATAGATACATAGATATAAATTTACTGAATTGTATGTTATTAAAATAATAAATCCTACATCAGCAACTTGGTAAAAAATCTTAACAGGAATTACAATTAAATTATAAACCTTTTTAATGCAGCAACAAATTGGTCAAAACTTAAACAGGAATTCAAATTCCAGTAAATAATGTAGATAGTATACAAACATAGAACTGAATTTAATAGATTGGCCCCATTGTCACAGCTATTTAAGTCACTATCGGTCCAATGCCCGATCCGGTATCGGTGCATCCCCCATTTGATTTTGACTAAAATTTTAATGTTTGGATTTGAATACATAAGGAACACTACTGGGAGGCTACAGAAAGATATAAAAACATCAAAAGAAATACAATAATGGACCCGCCCTTTATTGAATGTGACTTCTGTTTCAGCAGTTATCTGCTAAGTCAACTGATACTGAGTGTGTCAAGGTTTAAGTGGCTTATCACAGCAGCTAAATAACTTCTAAAGGGATACACCCTGTAGTGTTCTCACCTGAGGCAAAAGGTAACAAGGAAGTATTAATTTCACTTACTCATTTCACCAGATTTAAATATCTTCTTGTTAAGAATCCTACAATCAGATGTACCTGAAAAGAAAAAAACAGACATTGTTACAACCACATACCTGACCTTTGTGTAAAATAATTGTCAACAACATGATTTAATGTCCATATTGTGTTAGAACATCCTGGTCTCAGTGTTAGGTTAGTGTTACACATGGATAGCTTGGATCGACAGAGCGCCTCATTATGTCTTTCTAGGAGAAAACAGCTGTTTATTATCAAATATAAACTAGTCTCTGCAATTAAAACCACAGCATTAACGTGCATCCTGACTAAGAGCTGGCTAACCGGGTACTGATCATAACAAACTGGACTGTATTGTTGGTTTTCTACTTGGCGGTATTGTTTCCTTGTCCGGACACGTTTTAGCTAACATGCTACAGAAACTCCACTTTAACTACTACTATAAACCATCCTGTGATGTTTTCAGTTAATTTAACGGTGTAAAACTAAAGCCTAACTTCTTACCTTTCTATCCTTACATCGTTTTAATCATTTACTTTGTTATTGCTTTAACTAGAGTCGGCAAAAGGAGGCTAACGTGTAATGCTATCGGTGGCTACACAAGCTAACGCTAGCTAGCAACCAGAGCTACTTAGCTTGTGTTAGCTTGTGTTAGCTTGTGCGTAACAGCGCCTCGGGTTTTATTAAGACCTACTTTCAGTACGTTTAAAGCGCAGTTTGCTTGATCTACTTATAGATATTTAGTTTATAAAGCAGATAAGAGCAGAACACATATTAACGTTGCTAGGATACCCAACCCCCGCAGCTAGCAGCATGCTAACGCTAAGCTAACGCTAGCTAAGCAACGCTGTCTCTGTTAGCATTAGCATGTAGCATTAGCACATTTAGCATCCACCACGACGACACGGTGATAAAGAACATTAACTTGTGAGCCCTCCACAACACTAACAGACTAACATGATGTAAACAGTGGAGGGAACCGAGCATCTCGGTGTATTTAAGACACGTGGCTCACCTTTTGTTGGATTACAGTTCGACAGTAGCGTTAGCAGCAGTCAACACGCCGTCTGTTCAGCTGCTAGCTTCACTGTGACCAGCCAGACGTCACTACGTAGAGATATACACGGTGACGACACATCCGGTCCGTGAGCTGTGTGTGTGGAGGGAACAGCAAGTTAGCTCTGTATAGCTGTTTACAGACAGGGCAAAGGATCCACTAAAGGATGCAACAGTATGGAAGTTTTTATTGGACTTTATTAGTTGTAACCCACAGAAGACATTCCACAAATATGTACCATGATTTCCAAATATTTCACTATCCACAAACATGTATTTTTGTATTTGTGTTGTGTAAAGTCACATCCACAAAAATACAGGGCGATTTGAAAATACGCATAACTTACTCTATAAATACGTATTTTAAGGTTTACATGTAAAGTGATATCTACACATTTGTGCATCTATTTCGCATTTGCTGATCGCTTCCTGTGCATTTGTGGGCCACATGACATTTGTAACTTTCCTCCTGTTTGTTTACAGAATTTTGTCCGATTGGTACCGCAGCAGATCTGTAGATAATAGTTGTAATCCACACAAGACAATTCACAAATGTGTACCATGATCTGCAAATATTTCACTATCCACAAACATGTATTTTTGTATTTGTGTTGTGTAAAGTCACATCCACAAAAATACAGGGCGATTTGCAAATACACATAACTTACTCTGTAAATACGTATTTTAATTCTACATAAAAATGTTATAGGTTTACATGTAAAGTGATAAATACGCATTTGTGCATCTATTTCTACACGTGGAATGATATTTGCGCATTTGCAGATTGCTTCCTATGCATTTATGGGGCAACATGACATTTGCAACTTTCCTCCTGTTCGTTTACAGATTTTGTTCGATTGGTACCGCAGCAGATCTGTAGATAATAGTTGTAATCCACAGAAGACAATTCACAAATATGTACCATGATCTGCAAATATTTCACTACCCACAAACATGTATTTTTGTATTAGTGTTGTGTAAAGTTTTTATGCACCAAATATTTGGAACAAGCTCCCAGAAACCTGCAGGACCGCTACAACTCTGAGTTCTTTTAAAACAAAGCTTCAAACTTTCCTGTTTGCTGCTGCCTTTAATTAAACCAGATAATGATCTGATACTGCACTAGAGCTTTTACTCTTCTGTGTTTTATTCTATTTTAGCTTCTATCCTAGCTTTTATTTTTAGCTTGTTTTTATTTTCTAATCTTTAATGTTTTAATGTTTTTATAATTGTTTTAATTATGTCTTAATGTTCTTTTGCACTTTGTCGCAATGTTCTTGAATGTTTATGTAAAGCACTTTGAATTGCCCT
>CAKAKR010061989.1:52292-68383 GCA_916700685.1 Adelosebastes latens | reverse complement strand
GTCACTTTTTAGTTCATTGAAAATTGTCCAAGAGTGTCAATTTTTAAAAAGTTTGAATTGCTAAAATATGTAATATTGAAGTGAACAGGAGGCTGTGAACGGAGGACCAGTTTAGGTCATTTTAATCACATTTCCCAGCAGCGGTACAGAGTTGAATAACAAAAGCGAGCTCTTAATTAACTGAAGATTTAAAAGCGAAATGAAGGCTGTGCTGCTGCAGCAAATGAGTTTCAAGAATGCGAGGAAGAAAAGCTGCTGTAAAACGGCAAAACAATGGAAGTGATAAAAGAGTTCCAAGGCAACAATCTTCTCATTAAACCAACAGAATAAAGGACAAACAACAGGAGGACAATGAGAGAGGAAGTACAACAGATGAACATAAAGAAGGAAGAGAAAAGTTAATTCAGAGAGTCTTTAGATCAGCATTCAGGAGGAAGAGGAGGAGGAGGAGGAGGAGGAGGTGTTGGTCTAGGAGAGAGTGGAGGAGGAAGCGGAGCAGCAGTGATGGATTGTGTTTACTCCTCTGTCTGTCCCCGGCTTTATTCTTTTTAGTCTCTCCTTCTGTTTCTACCTCTTTCTCTCGTGTCCTCGCCACCACCTTCTCCTCTCTTTTCACACTTCGTCTTGTGTTCTGCTCTCCGGCCACCTGTCTGCACTGATCAGCTCATCTCCATGCTGCTATTTCTCTTTGTTTTTATTCTCCTCCTCCTCCTCCTTCCTGATTAGTTCATCTTATCCTCTCCTCCTTCCTTTCCTCTCGTCTGTGCTTATTATCTTGTGTTTCTCAGCTCTCGTCTCCTCTCGTCTCGCCCTTTTCTTTCTTTGTTTTTAATCTTTTTTCTTTCTCCTCATTCTCTTCTCCATCTGTTCTTCTTTCCTCCTTGTCGTTCCCCCGTTTCCTCTCTTTGCTTTCCTCGTTTTTAGTCATCCTCTCTCTTCCCTCTACTTCCTCTTTCTTCTCTTTTACCTCTGAGACTTTTTATTCTTTTCGCCTATGTTCCTAACTTGTTTCTTTGCTCCTTCTCTTTCTCACATTCCTCAACACATTTTTCTTTCTTGCTGCATTAAGTTTGTATCCTCCTCCTTTCTATGAATCCCACTCTCCTCTCGACGTACGTAGGGCTATAGGCGATAATTCAATATGATAATTTATCATCTTTCAATGGAATTGTATCGTGATATAATCATATATCGAGATACACAGTTATGTCATCAAAACTGATAATAACAAGCGCATACTAGCTCAAATTTCTCAGAAAATCTGATCAAACTATTGCCTTAATTACTCTGTATTTGTGTGCATGCATGTAAACATAGCCAGTGTAAAGCTGGAAATATTCATTTATTTTTCTCTGTAATTTCACATTAAACTGTTTATGTTCATTTTGCACTAAAGTTCTTAATTAAATGAGAAAATACTTAATTTGTCAAGTATTTAATTCACACAGGAGTATACAGGAATAGGCGTTACATTGTGGTTATTTCATTTAGACTATTTATTTATTGAATTACCAGAAAACATGCTATATTGTGATATATATCCTTATCAATATATGAAATGACTTATATCAAGATAGAAAATGTTGGCCATATCGCCCAGCCGTATCCCCACACCAACCTTCTCTTCTACCTCCTGCTTCCATCTGTTTTCTTTGTCTTTCCTCGTCGTTTTCCTTATCTTATCTCTCCAGTGCATCCCATCCCTTTAATGCTTTACCTCCTTTAATCTTTACATCAGTAAATGTCTCTCTTCCTCTCTTACTAGTCTAGTTTGGAGCTTCTCATCTCGCCGCCCTGAGAACTCTATAACTCCTTGTCCTTTTCCTTCCTCTACACTTTGTTTGTATCTCATGTCCTCTGGTCTTTTACTACACTGTTTCTCCTCTCTTTGATGGTCTCTTCACTTTTACTCACTACCCCACATTGCTCTTTTTTATTTTTGGTATTGTTATTTGCTTCTTCTTTCACACTCTGAAGTGAACTGGCCAATTGTATGTGTTGTTTCTCTGCTAATTAGCGGACGCTCTAGGCAAGAGTTGAGCTTGAGCTGGTTTGGACTTTAGACTTTATTGTCTCCGAGGGTAAATTCCTCTCCACGACAATAATGCATACAACAGCACAACGGTAACAACATGACAGACAACAGTACACACACAGTCTATTCAGCGGTCTGTTTAAGCTAGCTCTGGCAGCAGGAATCAGGCTTTTCCTAAAGCGAGTCCATGGTCATTGTTAGACAAATACTGCTGTATATCTATGTAGACAGTAAAGCTAAATATTTTAATGTTTGTAGAAGATATTTTCTGTGTGACTCACACTCCACTTTTCACTGTATTAACGTCGCACTGTAAAGCACCTTTCCTTTGCTGATTGTTAGAGTTATCGGCCGTAGTGATGTCTGCCTTCTCTACAATATGATGGAACTAGATGGCTTATAAATGCGTTTAAAAAACTCAACAGCAACGTCTCTTTCCTGAAATCATGACCCAGTTACGCAAGAAAAATCCACAAACCTTGTTGTGAGCAGTTTCATGTATAAACTATTTTCTTTCTACCGAACTACACCCACCAACCGTATCACCGCGCAGAAGGAAGCGTGCATCTATACTCGATTACAGCTCAGCCGAGGAGGACGCCATTAATGTTTTCATCTCGCTCTGTCACAAACCTAATGTCAATGAGTAGATGCATTCCTTAAAGTTCATAGTTGTAACTTTTGACTTTTTTCCAGGACTAGTTTTGAAGGAAGTGTTGATGTTTTTGTGAGTGTGTTCCAATCCACGTACTTCCAGAAGTACACTTCAGTGTAGTGCACTTTGTGCACTCTGTACTCACTTGAGTAGTGCATAAATTTCAACAGGGTAGGGTCGTCTCAAATCGAATACTCTGCGGCGCACTGACCGGAAATGACGATCGCAACATTTGACCGCGGCTCGCTACCCGCCAAAATATCTTCTGAAAAAAAATGAAAGCAGAGTGGAAATTACGTTTCCAACGTCGTCGCCTACGCCTACGATGTGTCCTCCTGTTGGCTGAAAATGCACCGGTATGTTTACGTATTGTATTGTTTTATTCTGTTATCTACGTATGTTTGAATAGTGGTCGAGGCTCCGCCCCTTCCGCTACGTAGCCAAGATGGCGACAGTTGAGTGTGGAAAGTGTCCAGCGTTCCACACTCAACGATCTGACTGTTTTGAGAACAACATCCGGGTACTTTGAGTGCACTGCATTTTGCCGTACTTCCCAGTGTGAACGCACTTATGCACTCAAAACAGTAAGTGTTAGTACAGAAGTACGCGGATTGGAACACACTGTGTGTCTTTAATCAGTTTTGGGGAGCTAGTTATCCCTCCATTTACATCCAAAGCAGCAGGAAGTAGAGCTTGAGGGTAACGACAGATGAATCTACAAAGTCAGGTAGAAAAACTAAGACACAAGAAAGGAAGAAAAAACAGCTCAAACTGTGAAGAAAACTCCTTTAATTAATCAAACACAAATGTTTTGTCCGCTTTTTCTTCTCGCAGCTATTTTGTCGTGTAGCGTCTTTTTCTCTTCTTGAGATTGTTCTGCCAATACCTGCAGCTCATTAGCACACTGGTGTGTTTACCTTCCCTTTCTTTATAAAACACAGAAACATAGCAGCTGTAGTCACATTATATCCACATTCTGTTGATGTTTTTCCTTCCAGCCTGACACACACTATTCTCTGGTTGTTACAACAAATATGATGGCAAAGCTCAGAGGACTGTAAGCTGCAGCAGAGTGTCCTGTTTACAGGCAGCTCTGCTGGCCACCAGTGTCAATTAAGTGGATTATAGTAAGAGTACTGTACATGTGTCACTCTGGTGTTACAGAAACAGGTACAGACGTCTCCCTCTCGGCATTTATGCCTCATTTGGCACCCGTTGCTGCAGGCAATATTTCACTAATGTCATACCCAATTTAGTGAATGGAACTAGCACTCCAATGTTTTGGAAAATATGCTTGTTTACGCTCTTTCCAACAGTCGGATAAGAAGATGAATATCATTTTAATCATTTTGATCTCATACAGGAAGTGGCTCCTGAACATGTTTAGCTTAGTTTAGCACAAAACAGGAAGCAGCTTTGTTCTGTTAATGCTGAAAGACCTCACATTACAACAACTCCAGAGTTGTTTTGTACAGAATTCATTGTATTTTGTGTGTTTAAAACATTTAGAAACAGACAATCACACTTTAGCAGCTGTTAGCTTGCACATCAAAGCTATTTCTTGACCAAAACCAGCTCAGACCAGCAGCTCTCTGAATTTAGGTTTGGAGAAGTCTAGATTTCCCCGGATGAAGCTCAAAAGATGCTCTGTTTTTTGTTTTTGTTGCGTTCTCTCTTTTTTCTCCCGACCGGCTCTAGGTCGGCTTGGAAAAGCCTGGGGGTGTAGGTGGATTTACAGCGCCCCTCGCCGCTTCCCGGGTTTGTGGACTTAAGCTTTGTTTATACTTTCGCGACACACCGTGGCACGGGCCTCCGTAGATGGTGTGCGCACTACAAGCATGTACAGAGGCGTTTATGCTCAGAGGGTTGTTTCGTTCCAATATGCTCCGAAAACGCCAGGAGGCGTACAAACAAACTATTCTGTGGATAAGCAAGAAGTCAACGAGTGGTACCGGAAATGAAAGTAGGCTGCCTGACAACAGCAGTAAATACCGACGTACCGCCAAACATTGCATTTGTGTACTGTAATTATTACCGTCGCTTACCTCCAAGTCTAAATGACTTTCTGTCTCTCGGTGCTTCCCCTCGGGTCGCCACTCGAAGCTTTTACAAAACGATTCTTCCTTAGCCTGCAGCAGAAAGCCTCTTCTTCCTCCAGTGTGTTGTCTATTTCTCTCCAAGTGTTTAATGTCATGTGACTGTCCCTGTGGTCTCTCAGTGAACAGTTGTAGAGATGCTCGGCCAGTCTTCCCTCGAAGGCGTCCATGTTGAAATGAAAGGCGCAGCGTGCACATGTCCGCCAGTAGTTACAAAAATTCAGAGGTGCACGACAGAGCACCACAACAACTTGCAGAGCCTTAGTTTGCACACCAGGCAAAAGCCGTGATGACGTAATTTTCTGGTGCATGCACCTCACATTGGTTTCACTACGGCGACCATAAACCAAGCTTTAGTGCTCGCTGCTTCCTCTCTCCCTGCGGGGAGTGATGGGGCCCCCTGCCGCCAGCACTACTGTCAACCGAGGCGGACTGTTCTCAGTGCGTCACGGTCTGCTGTGATGTCGGCAACCGCATCCCTGCCTTGTTTACCACGCTTTTTGGGTGTGACTTTTTTTGCCATTTCATCACCATTCATATTCATATCCAATGTGTTTGATTAAATTGTGTACAAGAGCACAAAGTTCTTCATAGATCTAGCCTCTTAATTTTCCTCTCAAAGTACAAAAATATAAAGTAGGCTTATGCAGACTGACCGACACGTCATGTATTTCAAATATGCACTAAATGACTTACACCTGACCTGACAGGGATTCTTCAATCCAAGGCACAGCGTCACTTATAAAATAACTGCAGATTCAAGTGTACAAAGGACACTTTTCTCCATGTGGTCCTACGTTTGCACAGCCCTGGTTTAAAGTTGTCTTTTTCTGGCTAACGCAGGGAGGGGGAAAGGAAACTGTGTAGGACTGTTTCTCCTTGATTCCTTCAAACAAATAAAAGGAGAAGGACTGTAATCACGGGGATGATGTGAGCGAGGAGCAGCAGATTGTGCAGAGATGGGAGAAGGTCAGGGGAGCAAGCCGAGCCCTGTAATGTAGGATAATGAGATGAGAGCGTCTAAAAGAAAAGCTGCAGGCGTAAACGCTACAGCACAACCACCCTGTGGACGGATGGAAGGAGGGAGGGATGGAAGGAGATAAAGAGATAGGAGAATGACAGAAATGGAGCAGCAAATGAAGAGGAGGGGGGAGACAGAGATAATGATGGTGATGGATGATGGGTGAAGGATAACCAGAGAGGAAATAAGAGGGAGACAGTAGAACAGAAGGACAGACTTCAGGGGCCAAGGAGTGAGGAGAGCACGGAAAGAAGTGGGAAGCAGAGACGAAGGGGAAAAAGTTTGTGGACTGCAAGAGATGGAGGCGAAACAAAGAGGAAAGGAAGCCAAAGATAGAGGTGGAGAGAGAGAGACAAATAGTGAAACAAGAAGTGTTGTTATTAAGAAAATAACAAGTCTGTTTACACACATTTGTGTCTGCCACCAAGAATCGTGATTTGACGCCTCTCTCTGAAGACATCCTGTATCTTTCTCTCCCTCAGATTCTTGTCAGTCTTGCTCCTTCATCCTCTCGGTTCTGTCCCTTTATGTCTTTCATTTACCCCCACACTTTACTTTCCTTCCTGTCTGTCTGCGCTGTGATACGGAGCTTAGCTGTCTGTTGTCCGTGGATTGATATGACTGCAGACTGCAGTATATATACACTAGGCGGTCTGTTTGATCTCACCGGGGAGCATTTTGATTCCCTCTCATTTTTTGTCAAAACGCTGAACCCGTCAAACAGATTCAGGGCATCGCACTTCCTCTGACTGACTGCCACTACGCCGCTGCCCAGCAGGAAGTTCAGAGACACACACATGGATAAAAGGGAAGAGGGGGGGGATTGGCTAGCAATGCCATCTCTGTGAATTAGCTACTTTTTTTAGAGATGCAACACAAAAAAAATCGTGCAAACTTGTGAGGAGGTGAATGTGCCGAGAGTTTCTCCGAGGAAAGTCAAAAAGATGTAGAATGATTATGAAATGATCACTGCGTGCTAACGGTAACTTGAGCCTTTCCACTCTGGATCTGGTGGGTTTGTAAAGTCAAAATGTAAACAAATAAGACTCTCCTTATTCATTAGATTTGAACATAGACATGATATACATAGATATGTCTGGACCGTGAATGATCTGTCTGTGAATTTGTGGCTAAATTGTTACACAAATAGTCATAGGTCATGCCTATAATGTTAAATCCAGCGGTACATGTCCACCAGGTCCAGGTTCAAGCGGTGACGTACCTTATCGTGAAATGCACCTGATTGGTCCCTGGTTTTCTGCTCGCCGTTTCAAACAGGAAACGATCCACCAAAATCTACTTCTGAAAGCATTTTAAGCGAGAAATAGGCGATGATGCCACTGCTGAATCTCGCCTACACATCGTGCTACACACGGGCGCGGGGGGTAATTTACAGTGCATGGCTTTGCTGTACAGAATGAACAAAAATAAAACAGAACCAATTAACCCAAATTAGCATTTGTCTTAACCATTTTAAAGTTCAAAACAGGTAAAAATCAACTAAGTCACTCCACAAAATTAGCAATAAAATTCACTCACCAGAAAAGATCAATATTAGGCACACACACTCCAACTTGTGATTGAGCACGGCTCACAAACTCCAGGTTTCTGTCCACTTTGCAGAGACAGGTGACAGGGGAGCAGAGTAGATAGCGTTTTAAATATCTAACCTCACAAAACAACAAATCTTACTCAAATTTATGCAGCTAATTTCTAGCAAACATATCAGCTTTAAAGTAGGCCAAGACTCACGTTTTTCCTGCCGATACACTTCACACAATAGCTTGTTTTAGATCGACGTACTGCCAAAAAAAAAAAAAGGGGACTTTCTCCACCGCACTCTTGTATCTTCATCAAAAAAGTAAACTATCCACTTTTCCAGCGAAATTCACCGCATGATCCTTGGAGTAATTCAACATGCGTCTGGCTCTGCTCTTGTTTTCGCAGAAGAGAAACAATTGGAAAATGCCGAGTGAGTTAAGTGACGCAGTACGCAGGGTTCTGATTGGCTGCTGAGGTATAGCAGTCCTGTATCATGAGTTTATCACGTGAACTCACCTATTTCAGCGCTATCAATCAATCCAATGTCACCTGAATCTTTACACATGTTGCAAACTAAACACATTAAGCACATTCACCTCACCTCTACATCTTTTTTTTTTAAACTTACTTATTTATTAATACACTAGTTTTTAGTCTTTTTAATCAACTCCTTATTTATCTCCTGTATGGAAAATATGACTTTTATCATATTAATTTATTGCTGACTCTTACTTCACCACAGTCTCATATCTAACGCCCGGTAACATGGGTTACAAAAGGACTTGATTTATATCCCTCTTGTGTCTATATACCGCTCAAATATTCTGCTTGAGTGGGAAATAAGTCACAGTACAGAAGTTTAAAGACACTAACTTCCGTTTCACTGGGACTTTTGCCAGTAAGAGAGCAGCACATATGGAGGCCACACCAGTTGTTTCTAGCAACAGTCATCTTGCCTCCCCTGGGAGTCCTTCTCCCACTCTGCAGATATGGCTGTGATGACATGCTCGGTAACTGGCTGCTGCTGTGCCAGCAGGCAGGCACGCACCGAGGGAACGAGGGAAAAAACCAAGATGGCGTAACAAACCGGGAGAGAAATTTTAATTTCATCACAGCTTTATGAAATCCACTCTGCAAACAAATGGCTCACCGTGCCCTTTCAAAACCGCGGGGAAATTACGAGGTATCTATCTCACTTAAAAAGTAATAGTTTGATTCAACCACATTGCGAAAGTCGCAAGGGGAGAAGAGTTGGAAGGACGACGAGGTTAAAAGACGGTCCAAATGAGGTTAAGTCAGAGGGGTGTGGAGAAGAGACAGAAATGGATGTAGAGAGGGAAGAGGACAGAAAGAGAGAAGAGTGAGAGATTTTAGTAATGGAGATGACAAGCAGAAAGATGTGGGGAAATGGGCCGTGCACTGAATACAGGAAAAAAGAGAATTAAGTTAATGAAGGAAAGACGAGAACGATGTAGAGGGAAATTAATAGTGAACTCATGCAGTTCTACTTTTTAGTGGTTCAAAAATTACTTGATTGAGTGTCAAAAACTGGACACTAATGTTAAACTTAACTTCAACACAGAATTTTTGACAGTTGTAAAGCAGCACAACATTACGACGGAGCTTTGGGGCCACATTGAGGAAAAAAAATATCTGAGATTTCAAAAATAAAGTCATAATATTATCAGAATAAAGTCATAGGTTTACGAGAAAAAAAGTCGTATTATTACGAGAATAAAATCAGAAGTATAAGAGAAAAAAAAGTAGTAATATTATGAGAATAAAATCAGAAGTTTACGAGAAAAATAGTCGTAATATTATGAGAATAAAGTCATAATATTATAAAGTAGTAATTTGACGTGTTATTTTAGAGGGGAAATAGTGTGAAAATGAGGAATGTGGAGCATCTTGTGAAGTTATACTTTATTTTAGGTTTCACAAATAACAAAATACTTCATCTTTTGGCACATCAGGACCACATCATCATCAGTATCAGGACCTTAAAAAAATTGCGCAAGAAACTGTTTATTCCGAAGAAAGAACCACACGGACCGGATGGGGAAACTGCCTGTTTTGTGGAGGAGGAAATTATTTTTTTTCTCGTAAAGTTATGACTTTATTCTCGTAATATTCAGACTTTTTTTCTCGTAATATTATGACCTTATTCTCAAAATCTCAGATTTTTTTTTTCCCCTCAATGTGGCCCTAATACTCCGTCGTACAACATGGATGTGAAAGCAGCACTCTGGTTTTTTAAATGCAAAATTGCAATAAAAAATGTTTTATCCCTAAAATCTATGAATAATCGTGATTATCATTTTGGCCGTAATCGTGCAGCCCTACGTCTTATATACAGTCTACAGTAGTGCCATATGTTTCCTACCATTGAGATGTTATTAAAAAGCTGAACTGACAATATAAATACAATTTATGCAAAGTCTTTGCATATGAGACAGCAGCTTTAAAAATCCATTCTCCCAGTTTTAATCCTGTGTCCCTGTGTTAATTGTTCATTTATCTCTTGTTATATCCCAAATATATGTCAAAAAAAATCTGTATCAGGGTATTTTCACATCAAAATCCCTTCTCTTTTCTCTTCCGGCAAAACTCAAGAATTGCTTGATTCCCCCAAGAGGAATCGATAAGAAAACTCCACATTAATGTTAAACTTAACTTCAACTTAACACCACAAAATCATAACATCCAATCGCAGCTTCTCACTTTAGTGGATGTCCTACATTTTTATTTTACTTACCGTTTTCTCGCACGGAAAAAGATTCAGCTTTGTTCTATTTTCAGCCGTCCTCGGGGGGGGAAAAAAGACGGTAACATTCAAGGAAGGATAGTGTAGAGGACTAACGCAGTATCAGGTGGGAGTTCCACTGCAAAACAACGAGCCGCTGAAGGCAGAATAACTCATCAGTCATCTCCTCTTCAAGACTCCACAAGTGCACCATTTCCATTAATGATCAATGCAAAGTATCTGTCAGAGCTTGACAGCAGTCAGTGTGATACGGTGCGATGGCGACAAATGCAGGGATCATGCAGCTAATTTGATGATGGCAGCTCGTCTTTGTGTCTGCTGCCTTTGATGCGGCCCTGCTGGATGCAAAACAAATGGATCAGCTGATGGAGAAGTGGCATGACAAAGTATGGAAATGACACACAGTAACCACACACACACACACACACACATAGCGGGTGACTTAATCCTGTCTCTCCTGCTGGCCCTCGGGGGCCTTCTTACCAAGCAGGCGCATTCAGCACATTTCACAGTCTACCCCTTAATCCCTTTAGGAGGCTCCATTACATGTCAACAGTGACCCACTGCTTACACCAGAGACGCTGTGTGTCTGCTGGTGTGTGTCTGCATGATGTTTTGTATGTACAGTATTAACAGATTCTTCATTGCAGTGTGAAAAATGCTGATCTTATTAAGTCATTTAGTTCTTTTCACACGGTGTATTTGTTATGGAGACTTTTCGGTCAGGAGGGACCAAGTGAGTGACGACACTGACTACGTTTACATGCACAAAATATTCTGTTTTTTTTGTCCTTCTTCCAAAAAAAAGACAATATTCCTACTAAGCTGTTTACATGGCTAATGGAAATGAATATTCCATTAATATTCCTGGTTACATGCAGCCGTGCATATTCAGATTAACTTTTAATTTGAACACTGCCTCCCTCTTTTGTTCCTTCTTGAAAAGTTCAGCGTTGAGATATTTGCGCATATCCAAAAACCTGTTGATATCCAAGTCTTTCATAATGTTTCTTTTTCTTTTGGGCATGCATCTCTGCAAACTGTCAGCTAGCTGGTTTGTGTTCAACGCACAGAGCTGGACGTAAACAGGCAGGATGCTGTGTGTCGCAAACTGCTGTAAAAACCCAAATTGAGACACATATTGTGAATGTGCTGTAGACACGTTCAAAGAATGCTCCTAAAACCTGAATAATATCAGCATATCCTACATGACTTAATCAGAAAATGGTCCATTCAGAATAAGGCTTAATTCAGAATATCCCAACAGAATATGCTGTTAACATGACCCGTATCTAATTCAGAATATTGTCATATTCAGAATAATAGTGGAATATTAGTGTGCATGTAAACATAGGGCTTTCTAGGTGGGTCCGGGGGCAAGCTCCCCCAGAAGAAAATGTTGTACATTTTAAAGTTAAATGAATCAATCTGGTGTACTTTGAGTGCAAAATTAAGAGGCCAGATCCATGAAGAACTTGGTGCTCTTGTAAACAATTTCATCATAAATCGTGGTAAACGAGACAAGGTCCATATTTCAAGAGGAGTTGGGTGTGTTGCCAACATCGCTGCAGACCGCGCACTGAGGACAGTCCGCCCTGGTTGACAGTCGCACCGGTAGCCCCATCCCTCCCAGCAGCGAGAGAGGACTCAGCGAGCACTAAGTCCACGGACCCTGGGAATGGTCGCGGTCCGGACGAGGGGTGTTGTAAAGCTCACGTCCGGTGCCGCAAGTCAAATTCACTTCGGGCCTTTCCAGGCCGATCTGGAGCCGGCTGCGGCGCACCGCCACAGAGGAAATGCACGGCTCTACTCTGAGCACCCTCCCGATGTCTGAGCTCCTCACCCTATCTATAAGGGATTTTGGCTTTTTGTATCCGCCATCTCATTGTTTCGGTCACTACCCAAAGCTCATGACCATAGGTGAGGGTTGGAACGTAAATGGACCAGTAAATCGAGAGCTTTGCCTTCCGGCTCAGCTTCACCACAACGGTCCAGTACAACGCCCGCATAACTGCTGACGATGCACCAAACCGCCTGTCCATCTCCCGCTCCATTATACCCTCACTCGTGAACAAGACCCCGAGATTCGGGCAAAGACGGGGCAATCCACCGTAAACACTGGATTAGAATAATTGATATTACCTGTATTTATTGGATAGTAGAAATTAGTATTATATTTGAGTATATTAGTATTTGTGTAGTTACAATTTCTTTTGCAAAATAACCCAATGACACTAATTCTTCAGATGGAGTTAAAGCACTCACACTCTCTCTCTCTCACAATCTGATTATACAAGATTGAATAGAAGGAACACCCACACACTGCTGACAGGAATGAGTCAACAGATCATAATGTCTATGTATAAACACATCTGAGCATGTGCTGAAACTAGATCTACATTCACCTTTTCAAAGCAGAATACAGAGCAGTTTACAGTCGGCTACTTGTGTGTGTGTGTGTGTGTGTGTGTGTGTGTGTGTGTGTGTGTGTTTGTTTGTGCGTGCGTGTGTTTGTCGTTTTTCTATATGGAACACTTTGTACTAGGACACTCTGTTCTTTGTGTTTCTGTCTAGACTCTCATATCTATCAGAGCTTTCTGTGCTTAACAGCGATCCCAGTCTCTCCCAGCTGCTCACAGCTTACCAATGATATCCTTATGTGTAATAACTGGATCATTGGCTGAGTTTAGGACGTGTTTGCGTGGCGGATTACAGCTCTCCCTTTCCCTGGGAACGTAACATCCATGTGTCATTTGGCAGACGGTTTCATCCAAAAGCTCCTTACAGGGGCCATCGCACGCATTTTTTTTTGCACGACTGGTCCCAGTAGGAGTCAAACCTCTCACCCCGGCTCTGTTAACGTCATTCTCCACCACGAGGGCCACAAAACCAGCCCGCGTCCCCCTCTAACCTCCTCACGCTAAATCTTCTGTCTGGGAATTTGGCCCATCGAAACAAACAACCGAGCGCCCTCGGGGCATTGCTAATCCTGAAAGAGAGAGAGAGAATGCAGAAAAGATTAATAGGAAAAGAGAAATGGGCTGGGGAGAGTGTTGAAAAAGAGATAGGACACTGCTAATGGGCGAATAAGGAAAAGAGAGATAAGTGGAAACAGGCTGAAGCAGAGAAGAAGAAGGAAGAAAGATTAGAGCTCAACGGATACTGGATTTATAGACAAATACTGGAAATTATATTTTATATTCTGACTGATATTCAATTAACAAACACAGAAAAAGGATCTTTGATAAAGATCCGTTAAATTTGCATGTCAGAGTGAAAAAAAATAAACTATTACTACGACAGTTTAATTATTAATACTAAACAATGTAATGGTGTTTTCAGATTACCTCGTATCGGCCATAGACTGTATATAAGAAGTGGACATTGGTTTGTGTACTGCCGTTTTGATGCCTTGAGTTTGGCATTTTGGCCATCGCCTTCTTGGTTTGTGGCCGCCACCATCTTGGTTGTTGGCTGTCGCAACCTTGGTTTATTGGACATTGCCATCTTGGTGTTTGGTCGTCGCCATCTTGATTATTTGGACGTCACCATCTTGGTTTTTGGACGTCGCCAAGTTGACTTTTTGCAACCAGAAGTAATACGAGAGGGTTGAAGTACAACTGAACGCTGAATAAGACATTACAGACGACCAAAATCTTACAATTAACTTTTAATTTAACTTTTAACCGTTTTGAAGCCTAAATTCGGCATTTTGGCCTACGCCATCTTGGTTTTTGGCCATCACCATTTTTGTTTTTGGCCGTGGCCATGATGGTTTCTGCCCTTCGCCGTCTTGGTTTTTGGCCGTTGGTATTTTGGCTTTTGGACGTCACCGTGTTGGTTTTTGGCCGTTGGTATCTTGGTTTTTGGACGTCACCATGTTGGTTTTTGGCCGTTGGCATCTTGGTTTTTGGATGTCACCATTTTTTTTTGGCTGTTGGCATCTTGGTTTTTGGATGTCACCATTTTTTTTGGGCCGTTGGCATCTTGGTTTTTGGACGTCACCATGTTGGTTTTTGGACGTCACCATGTTGGTTTTTGGCCGTTGGCATCTTGGTTTTTGGATGTCACCATGTTGGTTTTTGGCTGTTGGTATCTTGGTTTTTGGATGTCACCATGTTGGTTTTTGGCTGTTGGTATCTTGGTTTTTGGATGTCACCATGTTGGTTTTTGGCCGTTGGCATCTCGGTTTTTGGATGTCATCATGTTGGTTTTTGGCTGTTGGTATCTTGGTTTTTGGACGTCACCATGTTGGTTTTTGGACGTCACCATGTTGGTTTTTGGCCGTTGGTATCTTGGGTTTTGGACGTCATCATGTTGGTTTTTGGTTGTCACCATGTTGGTTTTTGGACGTCCCCATGTTGGTTTTTGGACGTCACCATGTTGGTTTCTCTAAATGGGACCATAAATTACTAAATGAACATCATGCTGTGTTGAAGAAGACTTGAAACTAGCGACCATAAACTCATGTTTACAATGTTTACTGAGGTAATAAATCAAGTGTAATCAATCAGACTTCTTTTTGCAACCAGAGGAGTCACCCCTGCTGGCTGTTAGAAAGAATGCAAGTTTAAGGCACTTCAGCATTGGCTTCACTTCTCAGACCCTGGAGTTTCCCTCTGGTATCAGCCAACATATAAACTCATGTGATAAGTTAAAACTGGCTGATAATATCATCCCAGCCATGTGACCTTGTCTTGTTTCCCAAATCTTCGTGTGTGTGTGTGTGTGTGTGTCTGTGTGTCTGTGTGTTCAATGAGAGAGTACATCCTTCAGAGATCGATTTTAAAGTGTGCTGTAATGCATTTTAAAAGGCTGAACACTAAAGCTGTCAGAGCTGGAGGGAGAATGATCGACACAAGTTGGGGAACGCCAGACAACGAACTGTCTGGGCTCGTCCTCCCCACTACCTTTAATATTGTAATCTTGCCTTCTTGCTACAGTGAATAAGATATCAACAGGATAGATGGGCCTTGTGGTTATTTTGCTGCAGTGATTTGTGTCGAGGAGGACATAACTTCACTTTGTTTTGTTGATAATGTAACAGTGGAACATCATCATCATCGGTAGAAAAGGACAGAATGTCAATGGGAATGTTGAATAACTTTCATTCACCATGAAGAATGCAAGATGAGGATGCGCTCCTGGAATTACTCAAATCTCTCCACAGCCTTGTGGATGAATGTCGGATGTTGAGGCATTTTTAAATTATTCATCTTAAAAACCTGCAACCAGAATGAGATTTGGAGCCGCATGAGATTGAAATATTTCTTCTACTTTAAGTCCTAATGAGACACACTTTTGTTTTTCCCATTTTTTCTATTCATATAAAAGTACGTAGTTTTCTTACAACTTGTGTAAAGGGCAGGGTGTCATTGTTTTTTGATTTAAGGAGGACCTATTGTGCTTTTGTGATTTTTTTCCCCTTTCCTTTAGTGTGTTATATAATTTTTTGTGCATGCAAAATGTCTGCAAAGTTATAAAGTCCACACCAAAGGGAGATATTCTCCCCCACAGAAACACTGCTCCTGAAATGCCTGAAACGCCTCGCTTGAAGTCCCGCCTTTTCGCCGAGAATTGCCGATCCTGCTTTTGATTTCAAAGGTCAAAATCTAGAGCTCATTTTTGGCGATTTTCAATTTCGAATCGTGACATCCCTCAGCCAATACCATATAGCTTACTTCCAGTTCCCATTACCAAAATATTAAATGTGTTTTGATGCCATACATATAGTGACTAATATAAACACGTTTTCTACAAAAATCCTTTTTTCTATCCGACAAAAGAATTCATAAAAGGAGTTTTCCTAAATAATATAGTAAAAAAATGGACAAAACGTTGTTTTTTATCTTAGTTTTATCTGATCAAAGATTAATTAATCTAAATCTAACTGACAATTGATGCCATTATTTTGGTATTTGACAGTTATTCTGTGCCATAGAACTTATTATTCATGTTTGGTACACACTCATATTTAC
>CAKAKR010061989.1:36180-52272 GCA_916700685.1 Adelosebastes latens | reverse complement strand
ATAAAAGTACGTAGTTTTCTTACAACTTGTGTAAAGGGCAGGGTGTCATTGTTTTTTTATTTAAAGAGGACCTATTGTGCTTTTGTGATTTTTTCCCCTTTCCTTTAGTGTTATATAGTTTTTTGTGCATGCAAAATGTCTGCAAAGTTATAAAGTCCACGCCAAAGGGAGATACTCTCCTCCACAGAAACACACACACTCGAAATCTAGAGCTCATTTTTAGTGATTTTCAATTTCGAATCGTGACATCCCTCAGCCAATACCATATAGCTTACTTCCAGTTCCCATTACCAAAATGTTAAATGTGTTTTGATGCCACACTCTAGTGACTAATATAAACACGTTTTCTACAAAAATCCTTTTTTCTATCTGACAAAAGAATTCATAAAAGAAGTTTTCCTAAATAATATACTCAAAAATGGACAAAATGTGGATTTTTATCTTTTTTATTTTTCTATCTTTTTATCTTAGTTTTATCTGATCAAAGATTAATTAAACTAAATCTAACTGACAATTGATGCCATTATTTTGGTATTTGACAGTTATTCTGTGCCATAGAACTTATTATTCATGTTTGGTACACACTCATATTTACTCGTGTCTAACATCTAACATTGTATACATCTAAAGAGAATCAAATAATGAGTTTATTCTGTTAGTTAGAGTTAGTTTCTGGAAAAGAATACCACTTACCTAACCCTAACCCGTCAGACGGTTTGTTACCCAGAACCATCTGAGAAGCCGTCAATGGAAACTGTTTAGAAAGGGGGTAGGCACTTTCAAAAAATACTTGGCAAGTGATTGGATGAACCATCTGTCAATCAAACTCTTGCTGAAGCCAGTCGGGAGAAGAGCGGACACATCTTTTTCATCGAGAAAAGACTTCAATGAAGAAATACTCTCTAGTTCTAATTTAACTGATGCTATTGCAGCATGTACGCTAACCTCTTCAGCAGCCGCCATTGTTGTTAGAATGAACAATCGCCTCGCTGTGTCGCGTCCCACACACCTACACCACGCTCGTAGCTGCCAGTAGCTCCTCACAGGACGCTGATTGGTCCGGTCCAAGATAGATTTTTGTGTGATATGTGATCCTGTGATTCTCGCGTGATCTCGCGACATTGCGAGAATCCAGCTACCGTGCAAGGTAACCACATACCAACAATGCCTGGTGACTTGCAAAGAGAGGCTGGTTGGTAGTCAAACTGAAAATCAACAGCCAAAATGTACCTGTATGTGTCGTAGCTTGCAGCATATTGTTCTCTTCACAGCAGGTGCTGAACACCGAGTTCCACTACACAAGTGAAAACAGTCGGAGCGCGGCTTGTCTCCAGTGTGATAATGCCCCATAGTAATATAAACAAGATAAGGAAAATGTTGAGGCACTAATTAAGCCGACTCTCCGTCTCTCTGCGGGTTTATTTTTTTTTTAACAACCACCAATAACACGATTGTTTCTCTAGAAGGCCTGGTAGCTTCTCCCTCTCATTCCTGCCTGTAGATGGAAGCAGCGCAGGAAGATGATTATAAACTGTAGAGTTTTATCTGTGAGGGCAGCTGGCCGTCTCCTCCGATGGGTCGTTTGGGTCCCGTCCCTGCTTGATGACATCAGCAGCAGGATTGCCAATAAAAGGCAATGGAGTTTGTTAAACGGCCTCGGTGCGGCCGGCAGACAGGCCACGAATCAACGGAGGGGTTTATGAGGACTACACACACGATGACCTTACACACACACTCACAAATATTAAATGGATTTCAAGTCCCTACATAGACATTGTCAGTCTGAGGCGGGGCCATGAGAGGCTGGTGTCTTGTTAAAGGGTATCTTCGGTATTTTTACAACCCGGACCCTGTTTTCCCATGTTTTTATGTCTAAGTGACTAAAAGGGACAACAATTTTTGAAGTTATTGAGTCAGTATTGAGGCAAAAACAAGCACTTTTAGTCGACGTAAACTGACGGTGAAGAGTTGCTCCAAGCAATTACATTACAGCTCGTTTAGCGGCTGCCGTCCTTAGCGTTCTCCCTCATTACTGAACCAATGTTAATAACATTTAGTTCCCATTAGTCACTTAGACACAAAAACATGAGAAAATAGGGTTGAAAAATACCAAAATTACCCTTTAAGACTTTGAGTTTCTGCCCAAACTGATAATTGAAGTATATGCCTTTGCTCTGCTTAGTTGAAGCATCTGGTAGTGATGTTCTATTACTTAAAGTATAACTTGTATATTTTAAAAATTGCATACTGATGAAAGCCTTGCAAGTGGTCATGTTTTTAAAATCCAGTTTTAGTCAAAAATATTTTTTATAATAATTATATAATACAATAACATAATATTTTTATTATATTATTTTTTTTAAAAAAATGTTAAAATCCAGTTTGTCTTTTTTTTGTATTGCATTATTTTTAATTTTAAAATTAATATATATGTATTTATTTATTTAAAACATTTAAAAAAAAAGAATAAAATAAAAATATTATATATTATTGTATTATACAATTATTATGAAACATATTTTTATTTATAAAATTAAAATAATGTGTAATTTTATTTTCTCTCTGGCCAGGTTTCCATCCAAATATAGCTCAAATTTTAACTGAATATATTGGAAAATCTGCAAAAGAAAATGTGAATTTATGCACGTTTCTGTCCACTACTATTTCACAAATATTAGTAGTTGGTGCTAATTCTCCACTCAGGTACCATTAGCATTGCAGAAGAAAAGGACGTAAAGAGATTACATAATTTGGTCAAATATCAAATGATTGGAGAAAAAAATGTAGAAAACAAGATGGAAATATGGCTGTTATCCGTGTTTCATGTATTCATTTGAGAGTAGGTGCTTCATGTACGTCATGATTAATTTGTTTCCATTGCACTTTCTCGCATTTCGCTTTAATTGATTCACCCATTTTTCCATTCGCTTCATATCCTCCTCCTATTCAGGCTCTCTAGCTCAGTTTGACTATATTGTTCTCTCCCTCTCTCTCCCCTTGTCTCTGTCTGTATATGTCCCATGTTTAACTCCCCTGTTTGACCTCCAGGTCCTCTGTAAGATGTCCCACTGGCTGCTTAAGTATTCTGCAAACACCAGCATGTGTTATTGCTCCCTCTCACTTTGTGAGACAGCAGGAATTTTCCATAGATCTGGTCTCTCTATAAAACTGCTCAGCCCTGACAGACTGTGTTGATGAATCAGCCTCCGTCTGCCCAGAGTTGAAGTGCTTCTCTCTGTGGTGCTGTGGTCTGCTCTGCTCTGCCTGAATGCTGTCTGCAAGTTGTACAACTACCTCTGTGTACATTTGTTCCACAACTGTCCTTCAGAAGTATGTACTGTAGTACTGTACTGTAGTTTTACATTACAAAAGTGGAAATTGAACATCTTAAAAAGGCAGGGAGTGAGAGTCTTGAGCTTTTTGCTTCATGCAGACTGGTTGTAAAGTGGAAAGACCTCTTTGTTTCACCTTTCTGCTCCCAGTGTGTCATTGAGAATTCAGCCTTTTCTTGAACATTGTGCTGTAAAACTGGATTTGTAATACCAGCGACTCGCATATCCCATGGCTTTTTTTTGTCGGCTGGGAAGAGAGCAACACCGGATTTTTGTTTTTCTAAATCACGTATTGCTTCTTTATGATAACATTTGATTAAAATGTCACTTGTTGCAACAAGACAAATAGTAACAGTAAAACGTTTTGTCTCTCTTTGTTGACTTTTATAAGTCGTAAGTTTGTCATGATGTCAAAAGTATCAAGTATTTTATCTCAGTTTTATGCTACTATAATACTGGAGAATAAGATGAAGCATCACAGTGGTATGTTACCATCAGCATTTTGGGGAAACACTATAGCAACTAACTTGATGTCAGTTTGATGTCTGTCTTTATCACCTCCATCTTTGTCTCTCACCTTTCGGTTTTAGAGCCAGAGGGAATTAAGGAATCCATTGGTACCAACCATGTCACGCTAGCTTGTCGGAAAGGAGGTTAAATAACACAAAGTTACATTTTGGTGAGGAAAAACTGTCGTGGCCATTTTTAAAGGGGTCCCCTTGACGTCTGACCTCAAGATATGTGAATGTAAATGGATTCTATGGGTACCCACGAGTCTCCCCTTTTCAGACATGCCCACTTTATGATAATCACATGCCGTTTTTTGCATTCAATATACTAAAATGGTTTATTTGAATATTTCTGCATACTGGGGTCCCTAAACAGCCTTGAAATTACATAAATTGGGTATCAATGTAAAGCTGAGACTCTTGTGGATCCAATGAGTCCAACTGTATTCATGTGTGATGATGTTAGTCCCCGTAGGAGCCATTTCATTATGGTGAGACCATTTTTTTTTTAAACTTGATCTCACTGTATAAAATAACCTCGAGGATAATCACAGCCTCATGAAACTTTACAGCCACAAACTAGAGACCTAGAGCATTCAGAGGATGGATGGTTTTCCTAGCTAGATTGACAATAAGGGGGTTTCTGAGTAGTTTACACAACAGAAGTGCTCGCCATACAATCGCCAAATAATGCAATTCTTGAAAGAAATCTCCAAATGTCAAAAGTTTTTGTTCCCAAATCACAGCATGGCTTTTTCTATGGTGTTCCTCAAGGTCTTGGTGTCTTAATGTGGTATTTTGAAAGATATTATTGATAATAATTATCAATACTAGAGGGGTAAAAAATGGTTAAATTTAGCACAAAATCTGTGTAACAAATGGTATCAACCCCAAAATGTATGAGACATAATAGAGCATGGGAATGACCATCATATACTTCGATCATAATGTTCTAAACCCTTATACACTTTAAATTTCACACTTTCACTTTGATCTACATCTCAAATTAATCTTCAGGTTCCCAGCTTTCAGATGATGTACACCACTTCTATGTGACATCTACTGTTGACCTGCTATCTCCCCATAAAAAAACCCTGTACCCCCCTAAAAAAGACTAAAACGGGTCTATTGTGGGCCCTGTTTTCATCTGTGTGACTGCTGTGTGCTTGTCAGCTCGTACAGTTAATGTCCTGCTGAGAGTGTTTAGTTTACTTTTATTGAGGTTTACAGTTGGCGCTGTGAATAATTGGATTTTTACTGTTTTGTTTGGACATAAATGTGACACCTTCTGTAAGGCGTCATGTTTTTGTGGGTTTATTACACTCTCTACGGGTGTCCCTCAAATGAATAACACAAATTGTTAATAAATTCAGTAATTTTGAGCAAAGAAAATGTATCTCTCTCTGCTTTCTGTGTATGAAAATGGCTATAAAAATGATTTACCGTAGACTAGTCGTGAAGTCTGAACTGTCCTGTATTTGTTTTGTCAACCTATTTTGCTGTTTGTCTTTAATCTTATCACGAGTTGTCTTTCCTCTGAGTTGTCTTCTACCATCCACAGTTACATTTCCGGCTTTCAGCAGCAGCAGAATAACCTTAGTTTCCTTTTATCTCTGTGATTGGCGTGCTGAGAAAAGAACAAGGACTGCAGCAGATTTTTTTCTGAGCCTTCATCTGTCAGACGAGTGCGAGAACTTGTGTAATCTCAAAACGAGCACATGTCCATTCCTCACCGTCGGTCCGTATAAATTAGACGCCAGTCCCGATGTGTACTTTGGTATCTCACTCTGCTGCATCGCTATAGTTTGACCTCCGAGCTTTTCTTCTCGACGTCTGTTAGCAGTATTCTGCGTCATTTCATATTACTGCTGCACAGTTTGAAGGGAGTTTTTTTTTTTGCATATATTAGTCTGCTAGTCTCCTCCATAAATCTGTTCAGCTCTGACACGCTGTGGTCATCATTTAGCAATCGTTTGTCTCCTGACATCTCACTCTGCCCTATTTGTCTCCACCCTGCGTTTGTTTTTTCGTGGTTGGCAGTTGTTTTATGCTCGTACCTGTCAGCGCTGGGAAGAATATTAAGCAGGGAAGGTTGATGGACTGCAGGATACTCCCAAGTGAACGTGATAAAAGTTAAAGTTAACCCTCTCTTGTATTCCTTTCCAGGTGTTCAAGCTGAAGGCGGTCCAGCTAGCCGAGAAGCTGCTTCCTGCCTTTAACACCCCGACAGGAATCCCCTGGGCCATGGTCAACCTCAAGAGGTCAGTGACACTGAAAACCTTCATCCAGTAGCCAACCTGACATGAATATAAAGTGAGATGTGCCTCACAAAATCATTGACAGTTGACGGAGCAGCCTGGAACAAACTGGTGTTCTTGTCAATTTTAGCTTTTTTTCTTCTCTATTCTTTCTTCCTAAAGATTTTTCAATAGTCTGAAAAAGTCTGTCTCGCTATATATTATCAAAATGTAAACCTGAGATAATAGATTTTTATTGACTTAGGGGCAGCGGGAACAAGCTGTGAACAAAACAATGACATTATGATATGATATGATGTGATATGTTGAACTTATTAACAAACAGTTGCTTATTTACAGATCCAGCAGTAGGTATGTCATGAGAACTGATACTGAGATTGAGATAACTTCTGTTGTGATTTTTCGCTATACAAAAATAAATTGAATTGAATTGAATACTTCGGTACCAAGTTGATGCCAAAATTTTGAAAACATGACGGTACTCGTTTTTTTTACGGTACAGCAAGTACCGTAGGTACTCAGGGCTCGACACTAACGGCGTCCCATTGGACGATAGAAAATGTGTTTGGGACGCAACCTATGTTTTCCCTGATAATGCTACACTGCGAACAACAAATATGTGTTGAAATCGGCAGGACGAGGTAGTTAACGTCAGCGGTGAGCTCCGTGCAGGACTCTGCTGCTTACCGGCTGCTAACTGCTAACGATAACTAGCTCTCGTCCTGCCGATTTCAACACGGGAGGTGACCAAAATCATTTACATTATGATGCGTTCAGGCTCTATTCAGTAAAAATGAGTATTGGGTGAAGGTAAATTCTAACGTTATCGTGATGTGTTCAAATGTAATCTTGTAAAATGTAGTTTTTGTTGAGAAACTTGAATGAATCCAGTTGTTTGAAGATGTTTTCACAGCAATATAAAATAGATAACAGAGATGGAATTATGACCTGTTTAACTTCCAAACAATAACCAGTATGCAAACGTTATAATATATACAACGAAATTAAGGAGTGTATGTTGAAGTACATGGGATTAATTGTTTTACTTTTGTTTTTTACCGTGGTATCAAATTGTTACCGAGAATTGAATAATTTCACTGGGATTGGTATCAACTACTAAATTTCTGGTATTGTGACATCCCTACTCCAGCAGTTACAGAGAAACTTTATCATTTAATTGGAGAAAAATGTGAAAAATATCCATCCCAGTGTATCAACTTCCAAGGTGATGTCTTTATTAAATGTCTTGTTTTGTCCGAAACCCAAAAATATTCAGATTTACAAAAATTACTTTAACGATTAATCGATTATCAGAAGAGTTGGCGATTATTTTTCTTAATAATTTAGTCGATAATCGTTGCAGCTTTAGTGTCAATACAGAACTGGGATTGTACATTATGTAAAACAGTTTTATACTGTATATCTGCCTCACAAATGCTCGGCTCAAAGTTTCTTAATATATACATTCTTCTTCTTACTTTACTGCCCATTTATTCTATAGCAACTCAATCTGGAAATGTCTTTTTCTTTTATAATTCAGTCTACCTACGCCGGTGTTTTAACTTTTGTTGCCTGATTAAACCTCTTCACAGAACCGTGTGGGCGTTTGTACATCCTGTACTTACACCTTTTCATCGTTATTATTACATAATTTGCTGCCCTCGTGTTATTCCCAGCGTGGCCTCGCTCAACTTCAACCTGAAAAGGAGTTGAATGGAGTTTGAGTAACTGAACATATCTCTGCGTGTGTGTGTGTGTGTGAGAGAGAGAGCAGGGATTTAAGTCTTCAGGGTGAATTTGTCTTTTATCAGGCGACAAAAACGTCTTAAAAGAAGTGTTAAACTCAACTTACAGAAACCTGTAGTCACCCAGTTACAGCTCGTAACAGTGGTCTACTCTCCTGTTGTACCTTCAGCCTGAAGTCTAACATTACCATAATAACATTTCCACCCTTTTTTGTTCCTCTTATTCCTTTCTTTTCATTATACCTGTACAGAGAGAGTATCTCCCTCCATTCCCCACCGCTCTCTGTGTTATCAATTTACGTATTCATTGAATGAAACAATGAAATGAAGTAAAATTGCTGTATTAACCTGCAGGCTGCTTTGTTGTGAAGAACCCTGGCTTGGTTTGTGTGATATCAGCATCCTGTTTTATGCATGGCGTTGTTGTGTGTAGTACAAGAGAGGGCCTCTCCTTCTATCGAGGTAATTTAAATTCGTTGGAGAGCGGACGCTTTATGTTTTGTTTCAATCTCCCACCAGACAAACACACACCGGAGGAAACGCAGCTACACATGTTCATACATACACAAATACCCCCAGGAATAATTGCAGATATTTAATCTAACTCATAACACAACTCTCTCTTTTTCCAATTATTTAAACAAACACACAAGTATCAACCCATTAATGTTACATGCTCTGCACATCAATCCAACACCAACGCTGCCGTGTTGCACTAGATTTAAAAGTATCTGGTTTGTTATAAAGATGGAGGAGTCCTGCTTGGAAAATTTCTTATAAACTGGGTAAAAAAAGTTCGGAAACTTTTATTTGGTCGATTATTTCTCTGTTGTTACAATGCTAATGGTCATTGTATTTTACATGGTTGGAAAGCCTGTTTATTTACCTTCACAATGATGTCCAACTTGTAAGGATCATGCATTTATGGGATGAGCAGCACAGCTGATTATGTGGGTAGCGCCCAAGAAAAATTTGCCAAAATGCTCTGCCAATGGTAAACAGTGTATTCTCCTGTTGGTATTGACTCTTGTTTTGAGCTCCAACCTGTGTGCATGGGGCCGGCTGGGTGCTGCGCCCTACTAAAGTGATCATTTGGTGTCTGCTCCAAGCATCGGCATGCCACTTTTATCTAATCTGGATAAGGCCCGTGCGATAGGGCACGTTGAAGCTGGTGTAAATAATAAACAGGCTTTCCAACAATGTAAAATACAATGCTAATTAGCATTGTAACAACAGAGAAATAATCCACCAAACACAAGTTTCCGAGACAATTACATTTGCATTTTAAGGCGTATTATTTAGGCTGCTGTGATATTTAAACCCCTGTTATTATTTACAGAGATTAAGTTTATTATTATTATTTATCAGAAAATCAAACTACAGATTATTTAAATTTGCAATCATCAATATTCCTGATTTTGATCTTTTTTTCTCATATTTGTGGATTTTTTAAATTAATTTCTTTTAATGTTATTATTCTTATTTAATTCTTTTTCAGCATAGAATCGTCTCTATTTCAGAATCCGGTGGTGGAATGTAACAAAGTACATTCACTCAAGTACAATTATGAGATACTTGTACTTTGCTTGAGTATTTACATTTTGTTACTTTATGCTTTTACTCTGTTTCATTTTGAAAGCAAATATTGTATTTTTTTTTAACTCCACTGCCTTTATTTGACAGCTTTAGTTACTAGTTACTTAGCATATTATTAATAGAAAATAAAAAAAATAAATCAAGTAATACATTATGATGTATTAGCAGTATATAAAGTAATTAAAATTAGTTCCGCCTTTACCAGCTACAACATTAAAGTGATGTACACCACTAATCATAATTCAATAATATAATATGTTATTCGAAAATGGTCCATTCTGCATAATGAGTACTTTTATTTTTGATACTTTAACTATATCTTGATGCTAATACTTTTGTACTTACTTATTTAAGTAAGAATTTGAACCCAGGACTTTAACTTGTAACAGAGTATATTTACACTGTAGTATTACTACTTTTACTTAAGTAAATAGTCTTAATATTTCTTCCACCACTGCCAGAATCTCACAAGTATGTGTTGAGACATCCGTCTCTATCGAAAACCCAGTCAGCGTCCGCAGATACAATATGGTCATTTTGTTCTATTCACCAGTTAAAACCTTTATTATTCTTTTATATATCTTTGTTTCTTTGTCTTCTCCCTCTTCCTCCTCTTCCTCCTCTTCCAGTGGCGTTGGTCGTAACTGGGGTTGGGCGTCAGCAGGCAGCAGCATCCTGGCCGAGTTCGGGACTCTCCACATGGAGTTTGTTCACCTCACCTACCTGACAGGGAATCCCGCCTACTACCAGAAGGTACAGTAGCTCTGGGATTTAATATTGTTTAATATTGCCTTATTTCCACTGCATGGTTCGGCTCGACTCAACTCACTTTTGGTTCCAGGTCCTTTTCTCCATTTTTGTCGTGATATGGCGTAGTTTTGTGGGCTTTAAATATGGGTCGAGTGAATAAAAAAGATTGCAGTTGCTATTGACAGTAGCTTGACTATTTAAAAACGGCGTGTTTGTGCAGGATGTCCCAATAGTGCCGATTCTCTCTGACCAATCAGTGGTCTGCAGTGTTTTAACGGCTCAGCTCGCATCGACCGAAGTGCCACCAAAAACAGTACCAGGTACCAGGCGCTAACGCTGCACAATTAATCGAATATTAATTGCAATCGCGATTTTGGCTCCCCACAATCAAATGAACATGATCGACTGTGATAGTGACATTTAAAATGCTTCTCTAATAGAAAACTCAGCTGCATATGAAATCAAACTTTCCTGAATGTTGCGACTGCAGTCCAGAGTAGAAGATAGTGAAGACAGAGTAGAATATATACTGTATATTACTTGTTTTGACCGTCAACTCTCTGTTACTGAATTCAGGTGAAGAAGAATAGCTTTATTTTAAATCTTATTTTGATGCAAAGATTTGTTAATTAGCAGAAAGTGAAAGCAGCGCTCTGTTGATTTAAATGTGAAAGTGCAACAGGAAGATTTATTCACTTAAATCAATGAATAATCGTGATAAATAATCATGAATCTCAATATTGATCCAAAATAATTGCAACTTTTGCTCATGGAAAACCAAAAAAGAGCGAGGTGAGTTGAGGAGAGCCGTGTCGTACCATGCAGTAGACATGCGGCATATGTGTGCTGGTTGTTTCTAGGTATGCTTTTGTACTGCAGCATGTTCTCTGCTTTGTTATATCACTATATATATATATAGGGCTGTCCTTGACCTAATAAACTCTTAGTCGACTAACACTCATACAACCTTGTCGACTGATCTGTAAAACTGAGTTTCTCCACAAAGAATCACAGAAAAGCACCACTTTAAATCTGGTGTTTACCAGAAATGTGCTCATAAGTTTCATTAGAAATAATTCATTCATCATGAAAAAAGCATAAAAAAACGAATGACTAATTAAATAACTAAAGAAATCTTGGTCAACTAAGACCAAAATGAGCAATAAGGGTTGGCAGCCCTATAATTATACCAGTATTTCACTCAAATATGCAATACAAAAATGACTGAGAGGTAAAGTTTCATGCCAGCAGTCATTTTTTGTTGTAGATATAGTGAGAACGTTTCATTAACTTGTACTTTGAATAAGAGAAAACTGCATAAAAGCAAAGAAAGTTGATATTCTGTGTATTAAAAGAGAACAATACAAAAAGTCAAATCAATCGAGCAACACACATTACAAAATTAAAATCCTGAAATAGATTTGTCTATTGTGAAAAGATGACGACTGTAATTTAGCATTTTTCACAGGGAATATTTTCTATTTGGATTAAAGCTCTTGTGTGTCTGGTGTTGATCTCAGGTGATGCACATCCGGAAGCTGCTAGCCAAAATGGACCGACCCAACGGGCTCTACCCAAACTACCTGAACCCTCGCACGGGTCGCTGGGGACAACGTGAGTACACCTAAATCACTGCTTCACATTAAAGTGTTAATACAAGTCCTGACTTTACTGCCTCAACATTCACACGCACATTTCTGCTCTGTTGTGGCTATAAGTAAATGGAAATGTAGCTACAGTATAGAAGGGGAAAAAAATGTGATTTCAGGTGTTGTGGAGATGCATTTTCAGCATTTCATTAGAGAACACTGTTGGATTGCTGGATTATTGCTTTACAAGCAGCCAGTTCGGGAGAAGAGTGAAAATGTTCTTGTGAGCTTTAAACGATCATGTTCTCAGAAGTGGAACTATATGAAGAGACACGGGAGAAATTAACACTAAGTGAAAGAAAGAGAAGGAGCCGAATGGATCGTCTTTAATGAGAACAAATTGAAGCGAGTAGAGGAGGAAGATGGAAGAAGGGGAACGCAGTATTCCCACTGTATTGATTACATTTTGGCGGTCTGCCCGGGGAAATTAACAGCTCACTGAGTGAAGTTAGACGTGCAGTATAACACGCCGGTGTTGCCCTGAAACCTGTCATTTCTGGTTTAGGTAATTTAAGGACAAGTATATAATTAAAGCTGGTGAGACGCACCGCATGTGTTGGGTAGCTACACCTACAATCATGACACGTGGTGACAGACAAACAACCAGTTTAACTGTGGTCACGTTGAGGAAACGCCAACAATGACTGAACAAAAACCTAAACAAACATGAAAACCAAGGTAACATTTATGTTGTCAGAGTTTTTGTTAATAGTAAAGTGTGACTGGATGTGTCACAATACAGTTTTAGAGTAAAGTAGGATTCTAAATACAGATTATGAACACAGTATGATGTCAAAGTGTTGGGTATAGACCTGCTGACGTAGCTAGTAGAGTGATGTATGCGTCTGTATTTCCTCGGCCTCGTCTAGCACATAGTCCTCTGTGAATCCTTTGAACTTGACACCCTGCACATTTGCATATTTCAAGTTATTTATTGTCATATGCACACAGAGAAGCAGTCGTTGGCAATGAAGATCTTACATCGCAGGATCCCTCCAACAATGCTCATTTAAATATGTATAAAAAGAAACTCACTCATGAGAATCTAAGACATAAAATAGTGCACAAGTTCAAATTATTAGCAATAATAACGCATTAACACACAATTCTATGGTTGTAGCTGGCTCAGTTTTAAATCTAGAGTGAAGATACTGGCATCATATGAAACTAAAAAACCTAATGAATCCATCGGTACCAACCATGTCATACTAGCTTGTCGGCAAGGAGGTTAAATAACGCTCCAAACTTACGCTCAATTTTGGCGAGGAAAAACTGTCATGTCCGTTTTCAAAAAGGGTCCCTTGACCTCTGACCTCCAGATCAGTGAATGTAAATGGGTTCTATGGGTACCCACGAGTCTCCCCTTTACAGACATGCCACCTTTATGATAATCACATGCAGTTTGGGGCAAGTCATAGTCAAGTCAGCACACTGACACACTGACAGCTGTTGTTGCCTGTTGGGCTGCAGTTTGCCATGTTATGATTTGAGCATATTGTTTTATGCTAAATGCAGTACCTGTGAGGGTTTCTGGATCAATATCTGTCATTGTTTTGTGTTGTTAATTGATTTCCAATTATAAATATATACAAACATTTTGCATAAAGCAGCATAATTGTCCACTCCCATGTTGATAAGAGGATTAACTCCCTTTAAGGTACCATTTTGAATTGATAAAAAAAATGTGCGATTAAATATTTTAATGGATTGACAGCCCTAGCATCATCCAGTCACGTTGTGCAGAACGGGTTGAGTTGCGTCTTTATTTATGAAACAACAACACGGAGGCTCCGTAGTCCGAACCAAGACGGCAAACTGTATTACTCCTTTCAACCTCGACGAAGGCAGTGCAGACCGGATCCACTCCTTCTGTTCTTACCTTTCACAATAAAAGCCCAAGATTTGCAGGCGAGTAATTTGCATTTTCACGTCGTTTATTTGTCGCGCCCCTCAGAGTGTAAAGTCATTTATGCTAATTATCACACTAGTCTTTCAGCACAGCCTTTATAGCAAATGCACTCTGCATTTCACAGCACATTTTCATACTGTATGTGACAAATAAAACCTTGACAGTTTTTTGAAAATCATTTTTTCACATTTTGGAGATTTTTCTGTCCCGACTCCAGAGTGCTGCAAAACGTTTAGTCATCTCCCAAAAAATGTATTCAGAGTGTTTAACATTTCCTTTCATACATGCACTCTGAATGTTTGTACGTTACTTGGGAATATATCAAGTTATCATCCGAGGCCTCACCAGGGGAGTATTCAATATTCCTTTTTGTTTATTTTTCACCATTTCAGTGGGGAGAGTTCTGAACCTGAGAAGCCGTTTAAGTCTAAAGATGCTGGGTGACAGATGTGTAGAGATTTGTGGTTTATTATTTTAGCATTCCAACAGAATAATAAAATATTGTTGTTATTAAAATATTCCTTAGAAGCATTTTTTTTGTTTTTTTAAAACGGAGCGCCCGTCGATCAGATACGACTATCTGCTCAGGTTGGCTCTTTAGTTCAGTGAAAGGAAATGAAAAGATGAAATCGGTTTTAAAATTGAATATATTGTGTTGTTTTCATTTGTCCGGGGGAATGAGTTGCAACATGAGAGAGGGCCTTATTAAGTCTATTCAATTTAAAACACTCCCAAGTAAATTGGAAATAGGCAGCAATACACACACATAGACTACGCACAGGAGGAGAAAACTAAACAGGAGATGGTACCACTCTCAAAAATACAGACTTTCTTTTGCGGTCTAGCGAGATGTTTTATTTGTTTTACTTGTCGACAAAACAAATGGCGAGCACTCATGGGTGGATGGATAAATGGATGGGCTCATTAATGGATGGATAGGTGGCTCGGCACCAGACTGATGTACTTGTAAGTGCACAGACTTTTGGGCCAGAAGCAGGAGAAAATAAATGGACGGAAGATGGAGGGAGGGCGGAGTGATTGATGGATGGATGAGTACATTAACAGATGGATAGTTAGCTGGAGAGCTGCATGACTGGGCAGGTGATGACGGATGTTTTATGTTTTTTCTGTGTGTGTGTGTGTGTGTGTGTTTGTCAGGGCCAGAGTCTTTCTTTGAGTATATATTTGAGTCATACAGATATAGTGTGTGTTAGGGCTGTAATGGTACAAAGAAGTCACAGTTCAGTGTGAGTTCGGTACAGCGGAAAAAAAACCAACAATGCCTTAGGATTCATTTCTTTTCATTTACAATGAAAACCTCTTATAGTGATCACGTCTGTCGAGGTCAAATTGATCACTATTGATGATTATTATATCCGAATATTTGTTGTTGTGTATCATTTCTCATGCAGATTACCATCTAATTGACATTTGTTTATTTATTACATGAATACAAAGTCATGAAACGGACCGCTTCGATATTTACTGGTTCGCTGACGATTCTTCTGCCTTTTCCCTCACCGAGGGTGAGACATTACCGTTTTTTGGCGGGCTTTGCAGCGCGAGCGTGCACACAGAACGGCGCTCCTTTGCTCCTCATTCTCTCACCCGATAGTGGCACATTACGTGACCAGGAAGTTATCAATCCATTGGACGAGGGATGGCTTCAACCACAGGTGCTTTCCCTGTACACATTTGTTTTTTTTATTCAGAGAAAATTACTTTCTTTTTCCCGTCATGATTTCAATGTGCATGCAGCATCAGCCTCAGGTATCAAAGCAGACGGTCCGCAAGGCGGCTTAATCCCCAGTTCCTGCTGTCTGCATGTCTGTCCGGACACACCAAAAAAGCTTTCTAACTTCTGGGTTTACTTCCGGGGTATTAGGCGAACTGAATATGTGCAATCTCCTGCTGCCGCCCCTCCCAACAGTGAGTTCCCGTTCAGCCAATAGACTTTACACTGTGATGATGTCACAGATGCTTAAATCTCTCATTTACAAATATAAAACCTCCATGGATCAAAAATTCATAATAGAAAGAGTCATAATCGACCTTCTTTGCAGTTCGAGGTGTCTTGTCAACAGTTTTACAAACGTCTCTTTTACACTTGCGGTCCAGGGAGATTTTGCATGGCGATACTGAATTGGAAGCAAGGCTGAGCGGCGGTGCCGTATCCAGGTCTCATTATACATCCATGGTACTAATACACAAACCGTTACAGCCCTAGTGTGAGCACATGAACAGTGTCTCTGTGCACATATACCACCTGACACATCTATTGATCTAGCTGCATGTTTACCGTATGTGTGTTACGGTCTTAAGCCTGGACACATTAATGAGCTGC
>CAKAKR010061989.1:18407-36160 GCA_916700685.1 Adelosebastes latens | reverse complement strand
CCGGTAGTGGCATGGAGGGACACGGGCGCCGATCTGCATGCGCATTGGTGCTGCGGTGTTTCACTTTTGGGACATTACGTGACCTAGACGTTATCAATCCGTTGGACGAGGGGCGGCTTCAACCACAGGTGCTTTCCCTGTGCATATTTGTTTTTTTTATTCAGAGAAAATTACTTTCTTTTTCCCGTCATGATTTCAATGTGCACGCAGCATCAGCCTCAGGTATCCAGACGGAAAGCAGACGGTCCGCGAGGGGGCTTAATCCCTAGTTCCTGCTGTCTGCATGTCTGTCACTGTCTGCGGGCGCTTTACAGCAGCCCATTGCTTCTAAATGCTTTGGATGGGTTAAATGCAGAGGTCAAATTTTGTGTATGTATATGACAAATGTAATAAAGTTAAAGGATGCATAAGAGATGGCGCCTATTCAGTCCAATGAGATTGGCGGACACACCAAAAAAGCTTTCTAACTTCTGGGTTTACTTCCGGGGTATTAGGCGAACTGAATATGTGCAATCTCCTGCTCCCCTCCAACCAGTGAGTTCCCGTTCAGCCAATAGACTTTACACTGTGATGATGTCACAGATGCTTAAATCTCTCTTTTACAAATATAAAACCTCCATGGATCAAAAATTCATAATAGAAAGAGTCATAATCGACCTTCTTTGCAGTTCGAGGTGTCTTGCGTGTCAACAGTTTTACAAACATCTCTTTTACAATGGCGGTCCAGGGAGATTTTTCATGGCAATACTGAATTGGAAGCAAGGCTGAGTGGCGGCGCCGTATCCCGGTTTCATTATACATCCATGGTACGAATACACAAACCGTTACAGTCCTAGTGTGAGCACATGAACAGTGTCTCTGTGCTCTAATACCACCTGACATATCTATTGATCTAGCTGCATGTTTACCGTATGTGTGTTACGGTCTTAAGCCTGGACACATTAATGAGCTGCCATCCCACCTTGTTGCCTTAAACCAGCTTCATTGATTACAGCAAAGCAGCACGTTTAATTAAAGCCCGAAGCTGCTCCGAAAACCAACCTGAGCTGCTGTAGATCCCTTTGAGCATCACATGAAGAGGCTGGATGGTACAGTTAGAAGGAAGGGGGAGGGGGAATTAGGTGAGAGGAATGTAATTAATGTGAAACCCGGAGGGGCTCGGAGCTAAAATGCCCTTCAATGTTGATAAATCCTTGCAAAAAAATAACAAATGATGAGGCCAAGGTGACCCTGATGATGATGATGATGATGATTAGGAAACTTTTAATTTCTTCATTTCCAGTTTCGTTCATTAAGCTATGAAGTAATCATGACCAATCATCGCTGTAACCTTGTCCACTGTAGGTTGTTTGAGGGTGCCGGTAGCTGGGCGACAATGAAAAAGAAGAAAAACAATAGTTGATGTGCTCGTCGGGTCCTTTTAAGGGTTTTGTTCACACCAAAAAACACCCCCAGTGTGTAAAAGCCTTTAGGATTAAAGGTTTTGTAAGAGGAAGGGCTTCACACCTAGAACGACAAACATCACTTATCTTGCTAAACATGTTTTTAATGTACATATCGATAAAGCAACAACAGAGATCCTCTACAGTCGCCGCTCACGCCACAGCGATGATGTCGTGATTATCGTTCACAGAGTCAGGAAGGCAGAAAATTACACTACATTTAAAGTTTGTTTCCAGATAAATAGTTGAGTAAAACATGTTGTTGTTGTTTGAGCGTGGGTGTTATTTGCATATTTGTGAACACCTGTAACCTGTAGCTGCAGAGTAAAACAGGGACACATGCATTTAAATTCATTACTGGAACATTTAGACGGAGCTTTCAGGGCTGGATTTTAGGCAGCGCGGCTGTCGCACGATTTATTATGCGCGCTGGTATCCAGGCACAACATTAACACAAACCATCAGCCAGAATCTGTATCAGCTGCTGTGGCAAGTAAACAACCACCATTTAGAGGTTTTATCTTAAAATTTTTAATCGGTTTGTAAAATAGTCAAATTCAGACTATGTTTGGTAAAACTTTATAATAACCATTATTATTAAATAATTAATTTATAGTTAATTCAACTTAGTTAATAGTTATTTTTACTGTTAACAAATAACAAAATGATAATTAATAATATTTACTAATTAGTAATGCTATAATTTATGTTAGTTTAACAGTTTATTGTTGCACACATAACATGTAATATATTATATATATTTATATTAGAAGTATTTGTTAATGATTAAGATATTATTTGTAAACTTTAAAGACATGTATTTGTTTGGCTGTTATAAAGTTGCAATTTATGATTATAATAACTTGTTAAATGGTTAATAAATACTTTGTGAAACATCTATAAACATTATTTATACAGGTAGTTAATACTTTATCAATGGTTAATAATTGGTTTCTGGTCCATCTATCTATGTAATGTTTATAGATGTTTTACAAATGATTTCTTGAATGAAGGTTTGAAAGGTTTATTTTGTAATAATTAAGGAATACTTAATATAGTATATAAAATGTTATAATGTGTGCAACAATAAACTAATAATAAATACTTAATTAATATAATAATTAATTTATAAACTAATTATTTCACAAACTAATGATAAAATAACAGAAATTATAGCAGTACTGATAGTTTGTAAATATTATTAATTATTAATTCATTGTTTGTTAACAGTAAAATAACTTAACTAAGTTTATTTAACTATCAATTAACCGTTTTTTTTCACCCTGCCTACAGGCAAATAATTGTCTGTCACCTTAGTCATGGTGTGTGTGTGTGTGTGTGAGTGTGTTTGAATTCTGAACATTTGAATAGTGAGTCGTATTGTATTGGGTGAGAGATATATGTGAGTGTGTGTTTGAGACGATGTGTGAAGTGTTTGAAGAGTGGGAGCATGTGTCGACAGTGTGTGTGAATGTATTACTGTGTGTGTTATTGTGGAGTGTAGGTGTGTAGACAGTAGTTAAGTCACACTAATGAGGAATGAGGCTGAACTCCTCCGTCTTAATGAGATCCTGCTGTGACTGACAGCCTTATTACCACACACACACACACAAACACACACACCACCCACTCCCTCGTTTTAACTTACTCTCTTCTTTGCTCAAACACACACGACAGTCTGTCAAACACTTCTTTCTTCTTCACTGGGTTTCCATACAGCAACATTAATTATTACTGAAACAGAAATAAAGCTCACTTGTAACACTGGATTTTTCAACTTCGTTAATGTACAGCCTCGTAAAGTTATAGTATATATATATATATATATATATACTGTCTATCCAAGAGCAGGCATTTAGGCACAAACTGTGTCCAAAGTTAACTTTTTGACTCACCAGCGAAGAGGACTGGAAGAAGAAAGCTTATTTTTTACCGTCCAAAATAATAATTTGCGTCAGATTAGTGTCAGATATACATTCGTTTCAGTACATTTCATTGAGATAATAAGGTATTATGTTGGATACAAAGAAGAGGCCTCTTTTTTTAAGTGCTTTGTCCTTTTTTTTTGTCAGCGGATTTTTGTTTTAAAGGTTGGCTTACTCCTTGTAAATATTAGATTTAGATTTATTTGTCGTATATGTAGCTAGCAGCACACCAGCGGCAAGTGATAGTTTAGCGGAGAAGCCGTTGAACGGTAAACAGTGCTGCAAAATAGGGATGTGACGGTGAGGACATTATCCCACCGGTTAATAAAATTGTGACATCACCGGTGTTACAGATTACACTGGAAAATTTACAAGAAAAGATGACGGTCAATATGTGTAGAGCACTGACTCTGATCTTTACCGTCGGGTGGCTGTCTGTGTGTCTGGCCTCTCCGGTCCAGCTTTTGCTGCGGGGCTGCAGGTGTCCACATTGCGCCGCGCACAGTGTCTGTGAACGCTCCGTCCTCCTCGCGGCGATCATTAACGTTATGGTTCCCTTACAGCATTGGGTTTAAATTAGAAATATTGCCAAATAGGCGTGTTTGCTTTTCGCTTTGACACCAAATCCTCCGCCATCTCTCGGTCTGTCAACTCTCTCTCGTCCCGTGTGGTGTATTCTTTAGACAATGACAGTTTTCCTAAAATTAGATTTTAAAAAAATACAATATAACGCTCTGCTTACGGTATCACAACACATCTCAATACATTGAATCGTAACCCCTGTATCATGATACGTATTGTATCGCCAGATTCTTGCCAATACACAGTCCTAGTGGGTGATCGGATGGTGCATCACTAAAAGAAGATTAGTGTGATGCATGAACATGGACTAAAACATGGCTGACCTTTACTGTTGTGTTCTTCACCGGGTCGGGTGCTGCATAGAAAAGACTCTTGTACTTGTATTGTTACCGCAGCAGCCTGACCTGCCCTTGACCTGCGTTTTAAAGTGTGTTTGGAGCTTTTTGAAGACGTACATGCGTGTTTGTGTCTGCAGTTTCAGTGTGTGTTTGAAGCCGCCCCCTCAGCAGACCCTGTCTTAGATTGACAGGCGCTCCCTGCGTGACCCGGACCCTGTGATTGGCAGAAAAATGATGGAGAGGAGAGGAGAGGAGGAAGTGTGTGTGGGCGGATGCTGAGTTGAAAGAGTGTGGGAGGTGATTGTGAAACAGAGAGAGATAGTAGGACAACAGAAAAGAACAAAGAAGATCAGACAGAACTTGAAAGAGCACTTCCGCTTCCAATTTGTATTTTAATCTGCGTTGCCTTCTTATTTTCATCTTTACATTTAAAAACTGTTTTATGTGAAAGGCCAGTAAGAGCTGTGGGTGGTGTATTATCTTTTCTCTGGTCTGATGCTGTGATTTCACCCTTTACTTGTTATCTGTGTTGTGCTCCCTGTGATACAACAGAGTCCACCTGGTGTTTATTTTCCTTTCTTGTGCGATCTCCTCAGATGTGTTTTCACATATTTTTTTTATGTAAAAATCAAACAGCTCAGTCAGTCAAAGGAGAGATGACTGATGGGCACAGCTAAAGATGATTCAGAGCCTTTAAACTAGACGAGAGTCTGGATATTTAGAGGTAAACATGTAAAAGTACCTCTCGGAAAAAGCTTGTGGACAGTGTGGCAGCGAGAGGGACGCTTGTAGGAAACACCAGTGTTCATTTTGGCAGCTATTTTAGATTTAGTCTTAGTCTTAAGACGATTTGATTTTCGTCAAAATGTTTTCTCTCTTAAATTTTGTCAGATATTTTTAGTCCTGTTTAGTCATCAGATTATATTGAGCATTATATTGAGAGACGGACTGAGTGCCGCCGCCACCGCAGTTTGAGTCAGAGAGAGAGGGGGAAGAGACAGAGAGAGAGAGAAGGGAAGAGAAGGTGGAAGGTGACAAATATAAAGAGAGATTTTGATCAAATTTGTATGTTGTTAAACTACATTGTAGTCTCTTCTTTTTCTGTCAATGAAATTGCATGTTTGAGATCGTCACCGTTGTTTAATAACGTCAGTGCCGTCTTGTCTTCGTCTCGTCTTAGTCATGGAAAAAAGGTTGTTTGACGAACATATTTTGTCATAGTTTTCGTCAACGAAATGAACACTGGGAAACACACAGGACTCAGAGTGCTTGTATTGGCTTTGTTAAAGGTCTGGAAAACTATACTATACTGTATTAAAGTATTTGTAAACTAGAAGGGCACTCGGAGAGGGCAGATCTCCACCAGCACTGTTTCCGTATAAGTGAAAAATAATGTGTGTATCTGCCCCGTGATTCCTATCCGCTCCAAAATGCTCATGCTACACAAGTTTTATGAAAATCGGGAAAGTTGTTTTTCCGTAATCCTGCTGACAAATAAATCAACAAACCAAACCGTGAACATGGAATTCAACCACGGAGCAAAATATCAAATAATTGTGAGATTTTGCAAAACAAAAAATGAGAAAACCTAAACAAAAGACAGAAATTCAACTTTAAAGATGATCCTTGTAAAACAGCATACAACCCTCCATCACCACCTTGTGAAATAGTGAAAGCAGCTAGTGACAAAAAAACGTTTTGTACTTGAGCGGACTTTCTATTTCAGACTTTACCTAATACGTTCCCTGATACAATCATCAGGTCGTCTCACATTTCAAGGTCTTTATGGTTAAAACTACCGTTAAATTGCAGCTGCGTTACGGTGAAATAGTTCCTACTGTATGGTGGGAGATTTACTGTAACTCTCTCTCTCTCTCTCTCTCTCTCTCTACTACTAATGAATTATTCTGAGCATGAACAGAAGGGTATTGACTTCCAATCCAAATCCAAAGAGAGAAGATCTCTGTCCTTTAAGTAAGAGAGCTTCACCCTGCAAAATAAGTTAACTTTTGTACATCTATTATCTACAGTATCGGGTCATTTCCAAAGTTTGTCCAACCATGTTCACTATGTCAACATATTTAATAGAAATAAGCTTTGAAAATGTAGCTTAACGTGTCTCAGGGCTGGTGGGAATTCCCCTCTCTGCTAGGAACGGACATTAAACGTAGTAGAAATGATAATATAATGTCATTCAGCACACTTTATTCATCCCTCCATCCGTCATTACTCCATACCTTCATCGGTCGCTATATCCTGACAGTAGAACATGAAACAGGTAACCTGAAAAGAATCATGTGCCTCTGTGTCCTCCGGTGCTCCTAATGGCATCCTCAAGATTTCACAGACCGGAGGAAAACAAGCAGTCAGAGCTGATCTGAGGTCTGCTGTCCAGCTGCCGTCTATTAGAGCCGGCTGTCAATCACTCGCGAACTCCGACCAAACGGTCAAACTAGGCAGCGCCGATCAAATATGAATCAATATTATGTTACGTTAATGTCTATTTCTCTCCTCAGATGTTTTCAGAATCATCTTGTAGTGCACGGTTTAGCTGTAAAATGAGAAAGTTTGTGACGCTGCCGCCATTGTGAAATCCGGTGAAGGAACGCCAAGTACCGGTCACATGACCGGAGCACAGCCAATAGGAACGCTCTCTCTCTCTGAAATGACCTGTGATTTGTCAAAGTCTCCCGTCACGGGCTAGATGTTCTAAAGCCTGAAAACAGAGCCATGAGGAGGAGCAGAAGTCTAGTTTTCTCTCAGAACAGATGCCAAATATATACTGCCTAATACCACTTTAATCAATAAAGGCTGGGGTTATAGTAACGGCAAGAACTTCAATCTACTCTCACCCCCGCTTATAAGAGCTGGATCAACTGGTCCGCTACCAGGACTGAACCCTCGTTGCTCGTCCTGAATGTGACGCTCAACAGTCGCTCTTTTCCATCATCCTGGTAGACGCTTTTTTTGTGTGTGTGTGTTTACCATAAAAGGAAATGAAGTTCGACAAAGGCTGTGATTTGGGTCCAAAAAAAAACGGTAGCAATGCTGTTATAACCAGGATATGAAAGTGTTTTTCTTTCAGCCAGCACACTCAAAAAAAAAAATGCCGTTTCAGTACTTCACCAACCAAGTATGATAATTTGGCGTGAAGCAGAGCCACCAGAAGAGGGCTGGTGACCTGCCAGATGCCGGCAGAGCAGAAATACTCTAGATGAATACAAAAATATAGCAGCATTCATCCAGGTCTGCCGGTTATTTTCCACCCAGGATGAAAGAAAAGGGAGCAAGGGGGGATTATTAAAATGACAATTTTTATTCTACGTTGAGAAAGAGAACATTTCATTTCGTACAAATGCGTCGTTAACTGCCAAATAACACCCTGGAGAAAGTCGTGAGTGCTTTAGTGCTGCATGAACACTCTGCATAAAACATGTGGAAAGCACAACATCTGCAGCGAAATGGCAGCGAAATGAGTCCTGAAAAAAGTTTAAATAACAGACACACAGACGTCCTATTGCCATCATAACCATACTAGGGGTCTCTTTGATTGAATCACCAACAGTAAATGATCTTATTCCACCAAATTGGCTTATTTACAACAACAACTTCAAGAGGATTTCTACTCATTTATTGATTCATTTTGTGTCCAAATGAGAGTAAATCTGCACCAATCAGTGACAAACTACCTCTCAATGTTTCCTACAAACTAGTCCTCAATCACTAGCTGGCATTTTCTGTGTAAATATACAGAATTTACCATATCTAATGCCATGATGGTACAATATTAGATGCACAAATGTCTTTTATTTGCTTATATTGTCAATAATATTTTATAGGTCAGTGAAATTGTCCCTGAAATAGACCAAAGTGCCATTAAAAACTTAGATCAAGTTGGCTTAAATCTCCCTCTAGTTATTTTCATAGTCTGATCAGAATGAGCGCTGGCTGGCGTCCCATCATCTCTACGTGGCGTCTTGCAAATCAGGACAGCTGTGTAAACTTTCATGAGGACGATTGGGGACATTGAAATGTGAGCACACCAGGGAGACGGTAAACAAAAACCAATATATATTGTGGGTTTAGAGGTTTTCGATAGATGCTTCTGATGCCATATATTTATATCTGACTTTCAAGCAAAGTGGAAGAATGAATAATTCACGTTGGCTTTCTTATTTATCTGTTTATCCTCCTTTGTTTCACTCCACTCTTCACTTTTTAACCCTTTTCTTTCCCCTCTCTCTCTCTCTCTCTCTCTTTCTCCAGACCACACCTCAGTTGGAGGACTTGGGGACAGCTTTTACGAGTACCTGCTGAAGGCGTGGCTCATGTCCGACAAGACGGACACAGAAGCCCGCAAGACCTACGATGACGCCATCGAGGTAGAGCACAATCAGAGAATTTGTCCCGATATGTTGCACAGTTATTTCAACATGCAGCTTCTGACCAAAGAGACACTTGTCTGTTGTGTTTTGAAGTGGAGTTGTATGACGTACTGCTACACAGTCATCGTATTACCTACAGTAGATGGAGTTTGGAGAAACAGACAAGAGTACCAGCACGGGAGCAAAGCAACGTACTGCTGTGGACGGAGGAAAACGCATTTTAGACACCTAAAAGAATAAATATCAGTTTACGCGTACGCTATATTTAGAATATTTTCACCGCTTTACCTCGCCGTCAAACAGCTGTTTCCGACGGGGGAACTGAAGCCGTTGTATCCATCTATGCTCTCTTCAAAGCCACCAGACTCCATTGAAAAAAACAGTGATTTTACCTCACAGACCACGGGAGCTCCTGGTCCTCCCGATGCCTCGATCAGTCAGTTTGTTTGTGTTATTGTGTGAGTTTTGTTAGTTCGGAATCACCAAAGTCACACAATTACACAAACTATTTATTTATTTATTTATTTATTATTTTTATATTTAATTGGTTTTTTTTTACTTTGTTTGACTAATTAATACAATTATTTGATTATCTTATGTTTTCTGTGACCTTTAATCCTATGGGTTGGTGGCAGGGATGGTAATGAGGACTTGGTGCCTCTTTGTAGTTGGGAGTTGAGTAAGTGAATTGAAATTTAAGTCAAATATATATGTTTTATATGTTCTACTCTTGTGGTATAAAAACTTTGAAAATCAATCAAATATATTTACAGTAACACAAACGCAGCGGTCGACCAGCAACTCGAGTGTTCTGAGAGGTAAAATTACAGTTTTTTCCAATGGAGTCTGGTTGCTTTGGCGAGAGCTAAGATAAAAGCTCAGAAACATTGACTGTTTTTTTCTCCAAACTGGGGGCGTGCCGACCGCCATCTACTGTCGGTAAATACACTGACTATGAAGAAGTAAAACACCTGAACTATCCCTTTAACACAGTGTGCATAATCTGAAGAAATATTTACATATTTAAAAAAAGCTCATCACTTTCTTGGCACCGTCAGTAAACTAATGACCTCCGTTAGGAGACGACATTTGCAGCCATTTATTCTTGCACTGTATAAAAACACTACTTCAAAGCACTACTGCTGCGGAGAGAGATAAACCATCACAGTAACTGCAAACTCATAACTTGATTATATTTCTCTTGGCTTCCTGTCAAATCACCACCCACCCACAGGGAAAATTAAAATGTCCTTCAGGAAGTAATGCCACAAACGTATCTTTTTAGTTTGGTAGGTAAGTTACAAAAAAGAGCCGTGCTTTTGTTTTTCTACATAAAGTGAGAGTGGGTTTAGCAGGAAGCAGATGTTAGAGGTCTGTAGCTGATGAAGATGTCTGTCAATCATTACGAGTGAGCAGAACAGATGCTACAGAGCGAAGGGGCGACGGATGTGGCTGCATTTTAAACTCACCACTTTGTTCTGTTTTCTTCTGTTTGACCTTCAAACACGTGCTCTCAATGTCACACAACTTAACCCCGTTAATACATTCTCACACACTCATACACTTAATATTCCATTCGTAACCTTCATCCACATTCCTGCTATTATAAAGACTGTCATTCCCCCTTTTCTGACCTTATCTCTTCATTCTCACCCACACAAATACATTTCACACATTCTGTTTCAACCTCTACCTGCATACAAATACACTCACACACACACATATGTACATTCTCACTGAAAACATACTGCTTCATTCCACTTCTTCGGACCGTATCTTCTCCCAAATGTCCAAACTTTAAATGCATAAATCACACACTTCCTCCCTCCCTCCAGGCTATCGAGCGCCACCTGATACGCAAATCCAACGGCGGCCTGACGTTCATTGGTGAGTGGAAGAACGGCCACCTGGAGAGGAAGATGGGCCACCTGGCCTGCTTCGCCGGCGGCATGTTTGCGTTGGGCGCCGACGGCTCGCCCGACGACAAGGCCGGACACTACCTGCAGCTGGGAGCCGAGATCGCACACACCTGCCACGAGTCCTACGACAGGACGGGTGAGGAAACACACACACACACATGTGACTAAAACTGCCGTGATAGCACGGTAATGATTTGTCTGTAAAGTAATATATTTATAATAACAACCTGAAGATGATATTACTTTACATTTTATTACAGTAACGCATTATTATATTCTTCATCATTGCAAACATGCCTTGTAAACACACACCTATGACTTCAAAATGAACTGCTTCAAACCAGACTTTCATATTTATTTCATTTATTTTCTTAAAAACGTTTAATATCACAACCACTAAAACACTGTTAACAACCTAAAGCACAAACAATTCACTGTATCTGTCTTAGGAATGACAGTTTTTTTGGAGACTGGCAGGCTGTGTTGTGCATTTAGCGCATTCATTGACATGCTTTTGGTATCTGTTTGCAACTAGTAGCCTCTGCTATTAACCCATCCTAGTATTAGTAGCAGTCAACCCGATCTCATAGGAATGCAGATAAATAGCACGACATTACAAGGACATTCTGCTTGTCATGAGAACGCATTTTTGCCTTTTCACTTGTCATTTGTACGCCGCGCAACAAAACTACTGTAACGGCCCATTTAGGTTTAGGAAAAACATGATTGGGCTTAAAATTAGTATGTAAACTAAGTAAAATACATAAAAAACACTAAATCGAACAGCGGTCTCCTGGTTGAAGGTCCTTTGTTTGTTGGACCCATTCTAAGAAAACTGAAAAAATGATCACGAACTAGTTAATTTTAATATGTATGAACTGTGAACTTACACAACACTGCTGGTAGGTTGGTTGGTCACATTTTTGTTAGTAGGTTTTAACATTCTCAGTTGCTTGAATCGTGAATATTTCATCCATTCGAAGGAGACCTTTCAGAAATACCTGCTCGGGATGTTTTCCCTACGAGGATCGATAGTTGTCAGCTAAGAAACATGAGTGTGTGTGTGTGTGTGTGTGTGTGTGTGTGTGTGTGTGTGTGTGAGCTTGCATCATGATTGTGTGTGGAGTCAGAAATCGTGAGGTTGCTCTGAAGAAAGAGGAGAGGTTGCCGTGGCAACAAATGAAGATGGAGAGAGAACTTTCTGGTTAGGTGGCAGAGAGTTTGATAGCAACAGTCGGGCTGTCTAAAGTTGGCCTGTTAGTTCTTAATGAGCAGTCGTTCCCATCAACCATTAAGAGTGTGTATGTGTCAGTGTGTGTTTTTAATCCTTTCAGAGGAAACTTCACAGTCATTTTCCACAGTCGTAATGCCCATCACATTTAATTGGCAGAAAACAGTGGTTGTAAAAAGTGTAAATCCAGTAAAATCAATGATTGGGAGGCTCCAGTTCATATCAGCTGGGACCTTTAATCACCAGCAACTGAAGCGTAAAGACAAACAAGCAGCAAAAGATAATGTTTATCTTTACTTTCTTCGCTTTGTCCCTCCAATCCCTCCATATTTCCCTCCCTCCACCTTCTTCTCCTCCTCCTATCTTTCTCTTCCCCCCTCCAGTGTTGAAGCTCGGCCCGGAGGCCTTCAAGTTCGACAGCGGCCTGGAGGCGGTGGCCGTGCGGCAGAACGAGAAGTACTACATCCTGCGGCCGGAGGTCATCGAGACCTACTGGTACATGTGGAGGTTCACCCACGATCCCAAATACCGGCAGTGGGGCTGGGAGGCAGCGCAGGTAAATAACAGACACGTTTAATCATTTTAACATCAGTAAATAAATCCCCAGATTTGATTTTGTGTTGCTTCGTACAACGTGAGCCACCAGGAAGGATCTGGTAAAACATGTGTTGGGATTTGCTTTGCAGCACAAAACACGTACAGTTATAAGAGCCTGTTCTCCCACAACGAGACGGAGATAAAGCTTTCAGAGTTGCTGGCTTTGTTAAATGGAGGACAGCCATGAAAAAGAGAAAGTCTGATGGAAAAGTTCACGCTATGAATATTCAGCTCTCGCTCTCGAAAACAGTTGCACACAGAAGAGAGAGAGAGAGAGAGAGAGAGAGCAAAATCCAGTCGGGTTTTATGGGAAATGTAGTCTAATAATGATGCAAAATCAACCTGAAATTGAGATTGAGAATGAATTGCAACAGAGTAAATGAGACCCGATTCTCTAGTTTATCAGTGAAGTTTATGAACTACACTGTAAACTGGAGTCTCTGAACGGGTCCAGCGCAAATTGAATGCACATCAGCAGGTCGGCTTTGCGTTCAATACGTCTGATGTATGGAATGTCTGTATCCTCACCGCGCTGCATTTTTCTAAACATAAGATAATTTGGTCATGGGTCACATCTCATTCTCTCTTCCTCTTCTTGCAGTTCTCTTAGGCTTACTCAAAGAACTGAACATCCACTAACTACTATTTTCTTTTTATGATTTTCTTTTCTTTTTTTTTTCCTTAAATGCGAGTCTTTCTTTGTCATTTTTGATCGCTCGAAGTACCGATACTGTAACGGCAGGAATAGACGTGCATCAAAATCCAAGCGGCGGCTCGCTCACTTGACCTCAGTGTTTACGGTGCTGCTGTTGCCGCTGTGATGCTCGGTCTTGTCCGTCCATTCGCTGTCAGTGTCCTCTTGAGAAAATAGCTGTGAGATAGAGCTGCTACAATTAATCGATTAACTATTAAATTAATCGCCGACTATTTTGATAATCAGTCATTTCTTTAAGGAAAAAAAGTAAAAATTCTCTGATATCAGCTTCTTAAATGTGAATATTTTCTGGTTTCTTTACTCCTCTGTGACAGTAAACTGAATATCTTTGAGTTGTGGACAAAACAAGACATTTGAGGACATCATATTGAGCTTTGATCAACAAAAATAAGCATTATTTGCAGCCCTAGCGTGAGAGCGTGTGAAAAGTGTCATTGCGTAGGAGGCTGCCAACGCCCTGCCTCCCGTATGGATCTAGTTTTTTAAATGAGGTCCAAAGCAGAGAGTACATTGTGAATAGATGAAGATGGAAATTGCAGCTTTGGATGAATTTGGTGCTGATCTCGGAGGCACTTAGAAATATGAGAACTGTCAGTTTGCTTTGTGGTTATGAACTGATTGTATTAAAAGCAGGTGGCACCAATGGCAGGTTCATGCTCTTACCCTGAAGCAGATCTTGCTGTAGATAAAGATTAAAAATGATTTCCTTTGCACCATTAAACTGCATTTTCTGGTTGGAAAGGAAGTATTTCTATATCATTTAACGCATTTTAAGAGTTACCTTTTCTTTGTTTGATTTGGGTGCTGAGTTTAGTAAATGTCGAAGCCTCCTGAATATATTTATTTTTGTATATTCTTTCATCATCTTTGTGTCTATTGGCAAGTGGAAGTATTTAAACAGTGAGCTGAGCTTGTTTTTGCTGCTGAAACTGTGATTTAATATCGTCTTTTGAGTCAGAAGGTCAGACGGAGCGTAATTGCGAGTCTTCATTTGACTTCGGCAAAATAACAAAAGCTGTTTTCATGCCGTTTCCCTCGTGCCTATGACAACCTGTCGCAGAAGGCTGTTTTAAGCTTCATTTGAGCTCCTGAAACCAGATTTAGTGTCTCATCCAGCTCCAGGCAGTTTCTTGTTTCTTGTGGTCTAAGTATCGTATAGACTGTGGCAGATTTTGACCATACAGTGTACGGAGGATGGAAACTGCCAAAATAAAAACTGAATAAATAAATGAGTCGATAAATAAATAAATATGCCATTAAATGTACCTAAAATAATAGTAAAAATAAATGTAGGCATTAATTAATTGATCAAATGTGACATAAATTGATATTTCTGTTTTAATTGGCTTCTTTACTTACTTAATTTTGTATTAATTCCGCTATCTCTTTTCTATTTATTTCTTTTTATTAAATGTTTAAATTTGAATTAAATTAAATTAATTTATTTATTTACTTATTTTTATGTATTTTTGAATGTATTCATTCATTATTAATTTGTATGTATTTATCTATTTATTTATTTTTATTAACTTTTAAATGTATTTATTTATTTATGTATTTATTTTTATAACCTTTATTGTGTTTATTTTTAAATTTATTTTTTTATTTATTTTAAAATTAATATATTCATTATTCAATTTTATTTATTTATTTACTTATTTATTTATTTATTTATTTATAAAATTTTAGTTATTTATTTATTTATTTATTCATTCATTTATTTATTTATATATTTATGCATGATTTTCCCTTTGCATTTTCCCCCATATTTATTTCCCCAAACCTATTTATTTCTTTATTCTTTTCTTTATACATTTTATGCTGCATTTTCTCAATTAATTAATGCCTACATTTATTTTTAATATTATTTTTGGTACATTTAATGGCATATTTATTTATTATTGAGTCATTTTTTATTTCCTTATTAATTTTTTCTTTGACAGGTTCCGTCCTCCATAAACGTGAAGCACATATAGGTAGAGAACCACCATTGTGTAGGTTTCTGTGTGTTGGAAACGTACCTGGAGGTGAATGTGTGAGCTTGTGAGTCTTTCAGGTGTTATTAGTTATTTATTATTTCTTTTGTGTGTTGATAATAAAAGCTTTATGAAAGTAGAACAGGAATGAAAGCCCTCTTCACTCCGCTGCTCCGCTCCTGACAGAGGATTAAAGAGCTCGTCTTCGTTGTGTCTTCTTCGTCTAACTCTCAACCGGCCTGCTCGTCTCCCACTCTTTTCATACTCTCCGGTTTTTCCTCTTTCTCCTGCCAATCTTCTTGTCACCTATTTTTTCCTCCATTTTGAAGCGGTGAAAGTGCTTCTCTTTGTTTTCCTGAGTGGGAGTAAGTGTGTACGTGCTCCTGTGGAAAAGCAAATACATTTGTAAAGTGTGTTTGTTGATTGTACCGAGCGTGAGTGACACTAAAGAGAGCTGCTGCTGAAGGGCTCGTCTCACATTATTTAATATTGCATCTATACATGCATACCAATGCAGATGACTGATCCTATACGTTGTACTGATCCTATTTGATTTTGCTCATTTGATGTTCAGAAGTCATAAGTTTAAGTCAAGTTTTTATGGCAACATTTCAAATTCAAGAAAAAAGATGGTGTCTGGCTGAAGCTGGGTTTTGTTTCAATTTAATCTTCTTATTGTTATATATTTGGATGAGAAGAGAAAACTAAAAATAGCTTTACTTTCTGCAGATTTGGGATGTCACAAACTGGGTTTTTGTCATAAAATAAATTAGGTGTTTTCACCACGTTCTCATCCCAACTCATCACATGCTGACGCTTTGTCACGACCCCTTGGCATCACTTTCTAACGCACTGAGTAGCAGTGTTTCCCCTATATGCAAGAAAAAGTATGGCCACCGCTGATGATTTTTAATTTATTTTTTTACGGGAGGAGAGGAGAGAGCTCCGTCTTATCTCTTTATAAACTAAAGTTATATTATTTTGCCCTATGGACGCCGGTGGAGCGGTTTAAACTCTCGGTTAGTAGACAGCACAGACTTGTGTCATTAAAACAGTCTTGTCTAGAAGGTAACCACCAATTTGCGAGACTCGCTGCCCAACGACCTATCTAACCTTAAAGGTCCAGTGTGTAGGATCTGGCGGTATCTATCGGTGAGGTGATGAGATTGCAACCAACTGAAGCCTAACCCGTGTGACAAGCGTGTTGGAGCGCTAGGGTGGCCAAGGCAAAAACGCCAATGACGCTCTCTAGAGCCATTTGGAGCAGAGCCAGTGCATAGTGAGTGTGCGTGTGTACGTGGGAAGTGAGCGTCCGTGTTTGGTTTGCCCGTTCTGGTCTACTGTAGAAACATGGCGGCGCAACATGGCAGACTCCATGAAGAGTAGCCGCTCCCTATGTAGATATAAACGGCTCATTCTAAGCTAACAAAAACACAACGAGTCTAATTATCAGTTGATTATACACTACAGAAAACATACTGCTATTCCATTTCAGCCAATTCTTTGCACGTGTGGTACAGTATTACAACCGCTGCTACAACTACATCCTATGGGAAACACTGGGGTAGCCCACACTGTAAAAAAGAAAAGTGTAAAATAATGGAAATTTTCCGGCAGCAGGGGCGCCAGAAAATGTCTGTTGAAAAATGGAAAAATACTGTCCGTTAATTAACATAAATAAACTGTAAAAAATAACCCAGTAATTATCTTTATATAATTAGCCTTTATTACTGTAATTTTACAAGAAATATTTTACTTTTAACATATATTTATTGTTAGAATAGTCATACACCGTAAATCTAAGACCATTTACATATAAATCACAAATGAAACATGTAATTTTATGTTGCAAAAGCCCAAATTTACATTAACTCAGAAGTTTTGCAAAAAAAATCTGTATTTTTACAAGAAATATTTTTAGAATTCCATGAAATCCTTTTCTTCTAACATAAATTAATTGTTAATTGGAGTCATAAACCTCAAAAAAAACAGAATAATTATCTTTAAAAATGATCAAGAAAAGCTTAAATACAGATAATTACGATTGTGATTACAAAAAATACTGTAAATCTAAGACCATTTACATATAAATCAAAAATGAAACGTCATTTTTACATTTTTTCTGTTATTTTGAAAAACAGACAAAAAATGTAAAATTTCTTGAAAAAAACTGTAAAAAAATGTTTGTTTTTTTACAGTGCAGCGCGTCAAACTATGACTGAGTATTTTACCAGTTGTGAGCAGCTCCTCCATGTCCATTTGCATTGCATTGTGGGAGATTAGTGTACATCAACAGTAGGCATCCTGACTTTCTATTAGTATACTTTTATTGTGTTACTTTTCCAGTTTAAACAGACTGCAAAACCCGTCTAGATTTAGTGTTTAGTATGGATTTGGGCCATCCTGGAAACTCCCACTTATTTCCTGATTTTTCTTCTCTCTCTCTCTCTCTCTCTCTCTCTCTCTCTCTCTCTCTCTCTCTCTCTCTCTCTCTCTTTTGCATGTTTTCCGTCTTTTAAAATGTCCTCTTTTTCCTTTCTGTATCACTTTTCATGTTTCTTTCATAACTTTCTCACACAACACCCGAGGCTCTCGCTGCGTTCACACGAAGCTCAGCGTCCTCTTCTCTTCTTCTATGGTCTC
>CAKAKR010061989.1:0-18251 GCA_916700685.1 Adelosebastes latens | reverse complement strand
CCCCCTCACATGCACACACTTCTCACAAACACCTGCCATCTATGTATGTTGCCTCAAAGCTCAGCTCCGCCCGTCACTCCTCCAGCTGCATCCATCTGCTCCACCAAACCTGCCTCGGTTTGTCACGCTTCCTCTTTTCACAGCAGCCATCATCACCGCTGGCTGGTTGGCTTTTACCTGTGAGTGAGTGTGTGTGTGTGTGTGTGTGTGTGTGTGTGTGTGTGTGTGTGCACGTAGACCATGCATGTGTGCGTTATTCGTTTGTGTACGCAGTTTTACTCGAGTGTGTGAAGGTGAAGCCCAGCTGCTGTAATGTGAAATGTGTCCTCACTGCAGACAGCTGCAGACACACTGCTCCTCCTCCTCTTCTTCTTCATCCTCCTCCTCCTCCTCCTCCTCCTACAGGTTGACTTTTTATCAGATAATTTATTTAGCACAGATGGTCATAGTGTGTGTGTGTTTGAGAGAGTATGTGTGTGTGTGTGTGTTTTCTACATCTACGGGTCCAGTTATACTGGGTATACTGTAACCCAGTAGTTTCAGCTTGATATGGGTGTGTGAGTATGGAGGACAGAACCTGCCAAAATAAAAAAAAATAAATGAATAAATAAATAAATGACTCAACAAATAAATAAATGTCATTAAATGTAGCAAAAAATAATATAAAAAATATATATATGAATTGATGAAATGTGATATAAATTGTTATTTGTTTAAATTTTTTATCTTTGTATTAATTATCTTATTTATTCACATTTCTGTTTAATTTTCCCTTTTATTTATTTATGTATTTATTTTTATTATTTATTTATTTTGCATTTGTTTTTTTTTATTTGTTTTTGCTTTTTTGGCATTTATGTTTTATTTATTTTATATTTATTTTTTAATGTATGTATTTTTGGATTTATGTTTCATTCATTTTATATTTATTTTTAAATGTATGTATTTATTTTTGTATCTATGCATTTATTCATTTATTTATTTATTTCTGCACAATTTTCCCTTTGAATTTCACCCCTTATTTATTTCCCCAAACTTATTTATTTCTGTATTTTTGTTTTCTTTATACATTTCTTTACACATTTGTTTTTACATTTCTTTATGCATTTCTGCCTCATTATGCAAATGAGGGGTCTGTCAATAAAATAAATAAATGCAAAAATAAATAAATAAATTTAAAAAATAATAAAAAATAAATACATAAATAAATAAAAGGGAAATTTAAACAGAAGAGTAAATAAATAAGGGAATTAATACAAAGATAAATAAATAAAGAAGCTAATTAAAACAGAAATCACATTTTATCAATTAATTAATGGCTACATTTATTTTTAATATTATTTTTGCTGCATTAAATTACATATTTATTTATTTATTGAGTCATTTATTCATTCTTTTTTTATTATTTTGGCAGGTTACATGAGTGTGTGTGCATGTTGTGTGTGTGTTGCACAGGCTGTTGCGGGACACTGCAGTGTGTATCCAGAAGGGCAAACGCACGTCGGGCGCAGCGACCCGTGAATAACAGGAATTACGGTCCAAACTCCTCACTACAGAAAAATCTGCTGACAGCAAAAGGGTCACTGGAGGGCGGGACGGAGGGAGAAGACGTGTGTGTGTGAGAGAGACAATGAAAGACAAGGACAGAGATAATACTTTCAATTACATGCGTTAACAGTGAAAGTCGATAAGGTATGAGCGGGAGTGTAATGCAGCCAGAATTTTTTTTATGGAGGCACCAATTTCACTGTAACAAGTCCTCATTGCAAATCAATAGAGCTCAGAGGTAATAGCGTACGTACTGTCAGTGTCACCGGCTGCACCATCGCTGCATTTTTTATGAGGTGTGTGTGTGTGTAGACGGGGGAAGCACCTGCTCACAAATTAAACTTGTTTTCAAGTGGAGGATGAATTTTTACTCCTCAGAGCCAAAACAGCACTCAACATTCAGTCAGTAGGGAATCATCAGCGTGCGCTCTGTGAGGGGAAAAGTGTGATTATATGTGAAGATATTTTCTTGGTATGACTGGCCCACTTATCTGCCACACTTTTGAGGCAATAAACAGCACGATTACTATCTGTTTTATAACCTGGATCAACTGGTTTTTGATATTGAAAATGATAAAGAATCAACTTTTCTTTTCATTCTGTTTAAACCTGGTATTTCTGCACTGTTGCAGATAATGACGAGGTGGTTCCCAACCTTTTTCCTTAAAGGTCCCATATTATAAAAAAGTGAGATTTTCATGTTTCTTTGTATTATAAAGCAGGCTTAAATCCTATATAAATACTGTGAAAGTATCAAAACACTCAATCCACAGGGAAATACACACAGCCCGTATTTAGAAACTCTGCATTTGAAACAAGCTGTTAGGATTTCTGCCCATTCGTGATGTCACGAATATATATAATATTTAGACCCTTTACACAATTTTAAACTTAAACATTCTAAATGTGTCCCAGTTTATTCCTGGTTGCAGTGTATGTGAATGTCATCAGCTAACAGGAAGTACACATGGACCCAAGCTGTTGCCTAGCAACGCAATTCTGTTGCAATTCCGCCAAAATGCGCTAAAGCGGAGCGTTTCAGACAGAGGGTAAATACAGGTATATTCAGGCTGACAGTATGAGGAAAATAAAGGGTTTTTTTAACATTACAGCATGTAAACATGTTCTAGTAGAAACACAAAATACAAGTACGAACCTGAAAATGAGCACGATATGGAACCTTTAAGGGGACCCCTTTTCTATCATTGAGTAAACAGCCGACCCCTGACCAAGTGACATATTTTATGGATATTTCATATTATATATCCAATAGATAACAATAACAGTACAGAACTGTACAATTAACCCAAATAGTGAACATAATAACTGCCAGAAGTTTGTGTAAAACAAGAGATTTCGAGGAATTAGGATTAGTAGATTATTTTCTATGAATATTGCATCAGAGATGAGTTTTCCTGTTATTTTTAAAAACTTTTAATACAATTCTCTATATTATATATTTTTTTATTTTAAACAATCATTCATAATATGCATCTTTTTTTGACAAATTTAATGTTTTCTTCTCCCTGACGCTTGGCCATTGTTCTATTAGCTCTTTGGTTGTTTTAACGGTGTACTTTTCAGGTTCCCTTATCCAGTGGGATTTTTTTTAAATTTGATATCTTAAATAATAATCCAAACTTTAAAAATAACAATTTCATTTAGTTTTCTTCAGAGAAATTAATGAAATGCTGAGATATAGGCCAACTATGTATTTATATATATTTTTTGAAAGTTTGTTACACTCCTTAAAATCAATAAGACCTCATGATCTCCTGTGAAGCTTTGGCGACCGCTAGTGGGAGTCGGGACCCCCAGGTTGGGAACCAGTGGATTAGGCTACACTAATATTATTAGTATTATACAATAGAAGAATTGTAGAAATAGATTCCAGTGTTGGCTGCGTAGGATTGTTTCTAACTCGTGTGATCCAAACATTTCCAATGACTCCAGTGTTGTGAATCCAAAAGTCAACATTTATTGAAAAAAGATGAATGTAATCATTTCCTAAATTCACAATATGTTTTTATCTAGTGAAATATTCTGCTTCAATTCGTATTTGTTGGCGTTTAGCCTTTCAAAAACAACATTTTCACTGCGGTTAAAAACTGTTTGCTCTCCCGCTTGACTCCTGTATTAACGGGGCAGTCTAGCAGCACCATAAATTACATTTATATAATCACAAAATCTATTTTTGTACAAAAAAATTAGGTTGTTGACGTCATAAAATATAACAACAGAAGCTTAATTTTAAAACCTCAATATAATCTTTGAATCTTTAAAGCCTTAGAATAAGCATTCTCAGCTTCACTGTGTGCTAATTAATTAAAAATCATCAGTTAAATTATTTATTAATGTATAAATCTTTAATTTCAAGTGCTGCTGTGATGATATTAGAATGGAAAAAAATAATACATATTTTTGCTAATTTTATTCAAGATGTTAGAAATCAATACTTAAGGTCAAATATGTTACAGAATATGTTAAATGAGGTTTTTGTTTGTTTGTCTTCACTTGCTGTCACACTGCAGCATTTGTTGTCATAGCAACACTGGATGCAACAGGCCAGTAACTTGATATTGTTCACTGTTGCTTATTCTGGATGTTTTACTGAAGAAAATGTGATCATGAAGCCGTTTAAATGTCTCTGCCGGTATCTGACTGGCTGGACGTCCTCCATGTTTGTTGTTTTTTTGTTGTTGTCGAAACATCTGTCGTGTCGGGGAGGATCGGAGATAAACCCTGGAAAGCCCAAAGTGAATGGACAGAGAGAGGATTTACATCACAATTCAAAACCACCTACGAAAGTGGCTTAAATGTGTCCTGAAAAGACTGGACACCATGTGTCTTTTTTGTTAAATCTGACGTCCAAACAAATCCGATTGAACCTCGCCCTGAATGTAGATTAAAAATCCATGCGTGCACAGATTACATGTTTCTAAAAACAATAGAAACATCTTTCAATCAATTTGCCGTTCATTGGAAATCTGCAGAAGAAGCTGCTAAGACAACCTGATTAGGAGACCGCCATTGCCATCGCCACCGCCACTGCCACCGCCACCGCCATCGCCACCGGCTCCGGCTCCGGCTCGCTTAAAGAAAGACTTTTACTGTCCCGACTCAGATGCAGCATTACATGAGTCAAATGATTGTGTTCCCTCGTTCTGAAGCTGCTCCGTGTAGAGGAGGAGACCAGAAGAGACATTTTAAAGAATAAAAAATTAAAATGCAGGGGAGGCGTTTGTGTTAATCTTCTTTTCCTCTCTAGCTGCTGTTTCCTGTACGGGTCTCCCCAGGACTCGCTCTAATCTGTCACAAGCAAAGAAATTAATTATAGCACGCTTTGTAAGCTTATTAAAAATTGTGCTCTCCACCCCCTCCCCCCCTCCACCACCACCACCTTTTCTCTTTGCCCTTTTTCTTCTTCTCTTGTTTTCTCTGTCATTCTTCTCTCTCTTAACTTCCTTCCTCCTTCCCTTCCTTCCTTCCCTCTTTCCTCGTCTCCTCCAGGCCATCGATAAGTACTGCAGGGTGAGCGGAGGTTTCTCCGGGGTGAAGGACGTCTACTCCTCCAACCCGACCTACGACGACGTGCAGCAGAGCTTCTTCCTCGCCGAGACGCTCAAGTAAGAAAAACACCCGATAGGTTGATTCATCAGCACGTTGGTTTCTCAATCATCGGTACATTTAATGATTAATTAATCACTTAAAAATTGACATAATTTGGTGGGTGGGTCGGCTGATTGAAAGGACTCGTCAGCGAAAAGTGATTGCAACAATTACTGGCTTTTTTTATCTTAAATAAATGTGCAGAAAAGTCTTTTTGCAAAGATAAAAGCAGCAGCAGCAGCATGTCAGTCACAGACCTTCAACAAGCTTCCTTTTTAAACAGATAATGAAAAGTAAAATGACTTCCAACTTCAAAAGCAAGCCTCGGGCGATACCGAGAGAATCAAATATCACAATATGTTTTACCAAATACCTCGATATCGATATTACCACAATATTGTAGGGTTGATTATTGGTGCTTTTACAGAATATTGACACAATGAGATTTTTGATAACATAATTATCAGTAATGTGTAAAAGGCAAATAATAGAGCAGCTAGAACAGTCTGGTAAGTTCAGAAAATTACATCACTTTACTGTCATGCAGCCTTTAAAACCACGAAAAGACACTTATGTCATATTATTATGATATCTAAAATCTAATACAACATCTAGTCTCATATCACGATATCGATACAATATGCACCTTCACTAAAATCATACTATTTAAAACACTTTTGCACAATCAGTCTTACATTTTGTATCATTATAGAGTCAGTCACCTTTCTGTACAGTTGTTGCATATCAGCATTACTCCTCTGAGGGTAATAATGAAACTAAACACACAGGCATCTGTTGTTATTTCTATATCTATTATTACCACAAAGTGTTTTAAAGGCTGATTAATGTCTCTGTGATGCTTCATCATCATCATCATCAGAGGCTCTGATGGTGACCCACTAATGTGGCTCTCTGATTCCCCCTGCTGGTGAATGTTATCTCCTCCTGCCAGTACAGATATAATTCAGTTTACACAGTTGTTACTGCCAATCTAATATAATCATAAAACAGAGCAAACTGGCCTTTTATTTGATGCTCTTTCAGCCCTTCTGTTAGCAGAAAGCTACTTATCAGCCCTCCTGGTTTAACTTAAAGGAAATTACCGCCCACGTCTTTGGTGTCGTTGAAGGTCAGCCGCCGCCGCCGCCGCCGCCGCCACGCTGGCTGGTAACTCTCTGAGATGATGACATTTGAACGCCTTGGTGTTATGAAGCTCTTTGGTGTCTTTGTCCCCGCTGGCTGTGAGCCAATCACATCAAAGCAATACAGCAACAGGCTGCTGATTGGCTGCACTGATCTGCACAAAGATGTAGCATCCAAACGTCTGTTGATCCGCTGTGTGACACTTAATTACTTCAGCGCTGTGTGTGTGTGTGTGTGTTTGTGTTTGTCAGATTCATTTTAATGCTAATTAGATTTCATAAACCGAGTGAGCAGGTTTCAAATTAAAGCTCCAAATCTGAACTTTATTGAATGTTTCATACACACTGCAGCCTGCTCACACACACATGCATCAAACAGGTTGGTTTATTTACAGTAAATATGAATGAATACATGTGATATAATATGCAAAGCATTTAAAGTTGCTGAGAACATCAAATATGACACAAGGACGGTGCTGTATGGGCATTACGATTAGATGCCGTTTGAACGAGGCTGCTGTAATTTATCAATACAATGTAAAATAATGAGAGAACTGTTCGTCATATCTTTTTACATTTTTAATGAAACATTATTTAAAAGTTTTGAACATTACCAGAATAATTAAACATTAAGACGAAGGCTGTGATATGTGTAAATAATAAAATAATCATTTAACTAGTTATAATAATGGTTCAAAATTATGTAAACTTTCATTGTTTTAAGTAAAAAAAAACTTCACATTTTCTTGGAGTAGGAGCCCCAAACCAAATATCTCCCAGTATCTTTTATTCACTGTAGAAATTCACAATGTGTCTCTGAATAATATGTAGGAGCATCCTGACTGGGACACTGCTCCTAAAACCTGAATGATACTATACTGTAGGCTACAAATAACACAGGAAAGCACTTAAACTATTAACATTAAACACACCACCATAACCCTATAATGTTCCAGCTGGAGTATTGTTGGAGTATTATAGGCCGACTATAGAAGATGCATAACCCAAGTATTATGATAGCAATAAAATCATAGCTGATGACAGTATAACATGCAACATGCAAAAGAGTCACATGTGGCTCCGGAGCCGCAGGTTGCAGACCCCTGGCCTATGGGAACTGACAAAACGCTTAAAATGTATTATTGCAGAGTGAAAAATTTTGGGTGCATATTTTGTCGTAGTTTTCGTTAAAGAAATGAACACCGTCTGTAGGGTCCTTTCCATAATGATGCAGACACTATTAATAACAATCTGAGCCTGTCAGTGGCAACAACAAGCACTTTTAGTGGACGTACATTGATGGTGAGGAGTTACTCCGAGCGATTACATTACAGCTCGTTTAGCGTCTGCTGTGTTCAAAGTTCCCTTTTAACAAACCCACAGAAATTGTTTTCGGTTTTATCGTGGCAGTGCTGTCATTCACTTCTTTCTTCTTCTTCTTCTTCAACTTCCTTACCCAATCCTCCTCATCCTCACCCCTTGTTCCTCCCTCCGGTAACCACCACCCCTCCCCCCCCCTCAGGTATCTGTACCTGTTGTTCTCCAGCGACGACCTGATGCCGTTTGAGAGTTGGGTCTTCAACACGGAGGCTCACCCACTTCCTGTCCTCCACCTGGGCAACATCACGCTGCCCGGCAGCGAGCCGGCTCAGCGGTAGACGGACGACGCCATCTTCCTCCGCCGCGGCAACCAGGGGGGGGCGCCACCTATATGCCTGCCCGCCCAAAAAAAAAAACACCACCCGCCAACCAACACTGGACAAACTTACATTCAGCTCTACAAACTGCTTTTGGACTGCAGACATCAACCTGAGGAGACGGAGGGAGACCTCCGCCGCCGCCGCAGCAGCAGCGTGGAGAGTCTCCCTCTCTTCTTCTATGTTTTACTCTTTGACTCTCTCTGTCGATCTCTCTGTCTTCTAAATCAGAAAGACGGTGGGTGTGCTGCTGCTCAGCCTCACGACTGAACCGACTTTGAAGGACCGAGCTCCAAAAAACCGGAGGCTTGATTTAGTTTTTTTGTTGTTATTATTTTTAGTGTTGATTTGAGATTTGACCAAACTTTCCTCCCGTACAGACTGAGGCACTCAGAGTGCATTATGGGGATTCTGTGAAGGATTACGCAGTCAGTTTGACACTGATGGATTTTTTTTCCCAGGCAGACAGACTTTGAGGACTTTACAGGGTCTGTTGATTTGGTTTTTGTTTGGACGAATCGTTACTGGGGACACAGGGTTGAATCAAAGCCCTTCGCTTCCTTCTCCCCCGTTCCACTTCCTGTTAAATCATCAGATGAACTTTGAACCGTTAGCAGCTCCTCTTCCTCCCTCTAATCCTCCTTCTTTCAGAAAAGTGGACCATTGTAAGTGGATCAGTAAACTACACGGGGACAGCAGCAGGCCTCCCCATCTTCACCATCTTTCCAGTTTCTCTCCGCCGCCGCCGCCGCCGAGACGCAACCCCGAAACATTCTGCTGCTACTCGTTAGGATGCTGCTTTTTCTTTTCACCCGCCACCTTTTTCTGATCACACATCTCGTCCGTTCTCTCATTTCATAAATCATTTTCTGCTCATACATCGTGAGGCTTCTGTATGAGTGCGTGTTTGGCTGAAATAACCTGCTGTAAATCATTTTATTTGTGCACTTTGTTTGGGACGACTACGAAGAAGAAGAGGAAAAGTAGCACTGAAACGAGCCGGATAAATGAAAAGTGTCCCTGCTGAGCTCCAACGCCACATCTGCTAACCTATCCGAACTTCAAGTTGCATGAACTCATCATCGTCTTTACCACTTTTTCAACAATCCTGCTCTTATTTTCTGCTTAACGCCTTCTCCTCTCTCCTCCATTTTAACCTCTACCTCTCCCTGTCCACAATGACAAAACAAACTCGGTAACACTTCATTTTACAGGTCTGTAAATTTCATGGTAATTAGTTGATAATTAATAGGTAACCTATTTGAAATTTCTTTGGAATTACTGCCAAATTTCCCCAATATTCACCTCAAAATTTATCGAAAATAACTTTGTTATAAACATTATTTCATAATGATATGCTAAAATAGCATCTAATGGTTAAAATAGGGCCCTAAAACTAATAGAAGACACTTCTGATCAGACACAAATCTCACCATTGTGACTTATTGTCTTCACAAATGTAACCTGGTAGCTAATGTCATGATTCAGGGAGTTTTTTAAAGAAATTTATAATAAGTTATTTGCTAATTATTATCTATTTATCAACAGGCATGGAAATAAAGCATATCAATTAACTGGAAATGTATTAAATAAATTATCAGCTATTTGGAAATAGTCAAATATAATTATTAAATACTGTTCATAACAAAGTAATTTTACATTAAGTACATTTTTGAGGTAAATATTGGGGTAATTTGGCAGTAATTCCAAAGAAATTTCAATTAAGTTATTTGCTAATTATCACCTAATTATCAGCAGACATGGAAATAAAGCATATCAATTTGGTATTCTTTTCCTGGTAATGTATTTAATAAATTACCAGCTATTGGGAAATAGCGTAATATCATTATTAAATAATGTTTATAATAAAATTTTTGAGGTAAATATTGGGGTAATTTGGCAGTAATTCCAAAAAGGTTACTTGCTAATTATCACCTAATTACCATGAAATTTGCAGACCTGTAAAATGAAGTGTTACCAAAAACTCTGAGGCCTTTAGTCTCAGGTTTTCCAACACGAGTCTGAAAAGTCTCGCAAAGTTTGAAACCTTCATTTCATAATGTCCAAGTTTTGGATAATCTCTCAATCACAGAACATTCACCTGTTAAATCCACAGCTGCAAACTTGTGAGCAATGTGAAAGTGAACAATCATGACTGAAAGCTTCTGTACAGACTGATTCGACCGACCGTTAAATGCCGACATCATATCATCAAACAGACGTCAAAACGTGTGAAGAACTTGACGTCTGGGGATAAAGTCGGAAACGGAACAAATTTGTTTACAATTTCCAACAGACATCCTTGGCTGAGTCTTTATATAATTTCTCCTCTCTGTAAGTCAGAATAATAAACCCGCTCCGTATGGTGCGATATATCAAGAGCTTGGCCTCGTTGAGAGAAGTCAGAGCCGCCAGAAACCCGACGCCGTCTGCTCAGCTACCACCAGCTCCGCTCTGCCTCCGGTTATCGCTCCCGACACACAACTCTCTCTCTCTCTTTCTGTTGCATCCTCCAAAGCAGCGCTGCTCAGAGATTCACTGCTCTGATAATAGATAATACAGTCTGTTACAACATATTATGTTAGCAAACAACAACTCTGAAACACTCCCAGACAGATTTACTACGTGAGCTGCTGCATCTATCCAGCAGTTATTCTCTCTAAAAGACGCTGGGTGAGATCTTATGCTAAAATCTACACCGACTCATAACCCAAAGTGGTGCTGCAGAAGACAAAAGCATCTCATTCCTGTTGACGTAAAAATGCTTTAGTGGTGCACCTTTGCAAAGGTAGTTCAGTATAGTCTGATGATCCTGCATGTGACATAGGAAGGGGAGCTTGAATCTGTATCTGACTGGCTTGTTGAATCACATGTTTTCTGATCTAGACAGCTCACAAAAAAGTGACTGGCTCGTCTTATTTCACAGTTTGTGGGTTGGTAGACACTCCAGATACCCAAATGTATGTGAACAAGCTCTGAAAAAGTGAGTTTTTCATGATATGTCAACCTTTAAAATGAAAAGTAATGATGCAGACTTGAAATATGACAGCAAATTGTAGCTGAAATGTTAACAAGGAGGGAGACCAAATGGCAGCAGAGGGGAGGACGTGATGCTGAGTGACGCATGACTGCCTGTTTCCTGTTGTGATGAGTGAGACTGCAGGTTCAATAATCCAATATTACAACAATAATTTACTTTTTAGAGGTCACATCTTCAGTCAAACCACTTTGTGTTGTTGCTGCAATGTCAAAAACTGCATCCTCCATCAGCTCAAAGCTTTTCATTTTGTTGTTTTTCATTTTTTTTTTGTTGTTTTTTTATCCATACGACGGCGTATTAGGGCCATTATAGGTAAAATAATAATAATAACGGAGCCAGGATAGGGGGTAATATTCCAAGAAAAAACTCAGAAGAAAGATTAAAGTCTTTAAAAAAAACTTGATTATTCTCTGAGAATGAAGTGACAAATTTACGAGTGAAAATGCACAAATTTGCAAGATTATAAAGTCATAAATTTATGAAAAAAAAATGGATTTTCTATGGGATCAAACTGGCAAATTTACGAGAAAGAACACACAAATTTGAGAGTTTATAAAGTCATAGATTTATGAGAGAAAACATGGGTATTCTCTGAGATTAAAGTGGCAAATTTACGAGAAAAAAATCGTCTTAAATCATAAATTTTTGTTGTAAATCCACCATCCATGTTTGTAGAGATTCATCCAGGATGTTTTGTTCTTAAGAAAAAAGGTCACTTTTAAAAAATCCAGACAGAAGGCTTAATGATGGGCTCGATAAACCTGTGCAATGACTCAATGACTGAGTGTGTGTGAGAAAGACCGTGAGTGTATTTTGAATGTTTGGACGTTTCCTGTGAGCTCATTAATAAGCCTGTTTGTGTGACTCTGCGTATCAACGGAACGGTTTAGATAGAGAGAGGAAACTGATTCTACTACTAAAGATGATTTTGAGTAGGAATTGCACTAAACCAGGAAGATTTGTTTTTGTGTGTTCGTCTGTTTGATTCTTTTCAAGCCTTACTGTCAGATGTGTGACGCCTCGGCCGACGCTGTGCTCTTTTCACGCCCTTTGCTTTGTGTTTTGTAATACATCGTTATGATACACATTTCTTCTTATTGTTTTTGTTTGCACAAACATTGTCTGTCTTCTGGTAAATGGATGCAGATCTAAAGATGAGCGAAAACGGCTTTAAAATGGAGTTTACTGCCCGGCCACATGACTAAATGTTCTCTAAAGACGTATCAATATACTGACTGACTAACAGCGGAGTGATCGATTACTTTAAAACCATCGTTTTCCTTTGCTTCAAAATGCTGCTCATCTCAAGTGAGCACAAAATGTTACTGAACACGAAGTCAAAGTTAAGATTTAAGGGATAAGGCTGGAGATATTCTTTTCTTTTTCTCATTAAAAATATAATAATAAACTTTATTTATACAGACAGCACCTTTCAAAACAAAGTTACAAAGTGCTTTACGTGGTTGAAACATAATTGTCAGGTCTTTTTCCATGTTGGTCAAAATAAAGTATAATAAAGAAAACACAAATATGATCAAGAAACAGCATCATAATAGAATAAAAGTAAGAAATAAAAAATAAAGTATAATAAAGAAACACAAATATGATCAAGAAACAGCATCATAATAGAATAAAAGTAAGAAATAAAAAACATATAAAATAATATCTGCCTTATATTTATTTAAATATCTTTGGAAATTGTTGTCTCCTTTCAGAAATATGTCGGTCCCGACTTGATAAACTGATGTAGGAAAATGTCGTAATATCAAAATGTTATTTGGGTTTAAAGCCAAACTTGTGGCCAACGTTCAGGTCAATGTTAGTTTATATTTAATTAATCCACCTTTTTCTTAAATAAATGAAACAGTCGCCCTCAGTTTTTAATTTAAAGTTTAATAAATCTCCTCTAGAGCGTCGATTAGTGTACATACAACACGTTATTCCCTCCATCATCCCTCCAGCATCATCTCTTTCCTCTCCGGTGGCAGTTAACCCTCAACAGTCCGCTGATGCAGTACAGTCTCATGGCTCTCAGTATCTATCCCCCCGTCTCTGACATCACGCTGACATCACGCTGACATCACGCTGACATCATCACCACCTATATCCGACAGGGGGAGGGGGGAAGCCATCGAGTCGCTGGGAGCGACGACGTTGATTTTGAAAATTGAGTGTTCTGTATTTGTATTTTTACTGAACTAAAAAAAAAAGATCAAATTAAAGTTATCTGTAAATATGTTTAAAAACTGAGACAAATTCAATAAAGATGTTATGAAAAGTGATCAGAAACTACGAGGATATTACGTGTTTTGTTTGGTTTGAATTCATTATGTGATGCTTTGTGTAGCTGTTGCTTTGACAGCGTTGCAACCTCCGGGTCTGGGAACTGAAGTCAACGCGGACGTGCCATAAACTGCAGTTCCTCAAATGTCCACTTGAAGATATCTCCAAAAGTGAGTCACTCCCCATTGACCTCCATGTTAAAGGTCCCATATCATGCTCATTTTCAGGTTCATACTTGTATTTTGTGTTTCTACTAGAACATGTTTACATGCTTTAATGTTAAAAAAAAACTTTATTTTCCTCATACTGTCTGTCTGAATATACCTGTATTTACCCTCTGTCTGAAACGCTCCGTTTTAGCGCATTTCAACGGAATTGCAAAGGAATTGCGTCGCTAGGCAACAGCTTTGGTCCATGTTTACTTCCTGTCAGCTGATGTTATTTACATACACTGCAACAGGAAATAAACTGGGACACATTTAGAATGTTTACATTTAAAACCGTGTAATGGTCTAAATAGTGTATATTTGTGACATCACAAATGGACAGAAATCCTAACGGCTTATTTCAAACGCAAAATTTCTGAATACGGGCTGTGTGTATTTCTCCGTATATTGAGCGTTTTGATAGTTAAACAGTATTTATATAGCACTTAAACCTGCTTTATAATATAAAAGACAATATGGGACCTTTAAAATGTCCAACTTCACAGCAGAAATAAACATGTTTACAGCCTGATACAAGAACAGTTTTGGCCTCTATCGCTAATTTCCCTGTTCATGACAACAGTACGGGGGGGGAACTTTATACAACTCACCCGTTTAAATTATCTTAAGGCTGAAAGGCTTATTCACTGATATTAAATTGGCAAATTTACGGAAAAAAATAAAAAATTTGCGAGGTAATAAAGTCATGTTAACGTGGAAAAAATATTTTCTCTGAGATTAAAGTGGCAAATTTACAAGAAAAAAAATCCCGCTGGACGCCCCTGATTTGCATAAAGTAGCCTAGACCTCAACTTTATGCAAATGAGGCTGACGCCCCGTCTCTTGCCTCGCACCGTGGCAGTTCTACCAGAATGCATTGCACGGCTGCTTACATAGACAATGAATGGGAAGCGCAGAAATTACGGATTTTGTGCACAGTCTTGTTTTTCAATTTTAACGTATCCTCATCTTGAAGAATTTAATTTAAATAAATGTCTGTCAAGTCACTATCTATCGCCAAAAGAGGTAACACTACGATGACTGAGCTTATGCATTCCAGGAAAAATCACGGCGCTCTCTGGGAAAACACACCTGCAATTACCGCTTATCGCCATAGGTGCCGCCAAAGAGAACAAACAGAGATCTCCGAGATTATAACTTTAAATTATAATAATCTTAATTAATCATCTGAATCAAATCAGGTAAACATGCTGAGTTTTTTCAGTTCTGTTGCAAATTGGACGGATTTCAGTGATTCTTTTGTGACTGGAGCCACAATGAGAAGCCACGAAACTCCAACTGGAACTGCTTGATTCAAACAATGGCTCCTCAAACTGTAAATTTATCCACGTAAACATCTTGATTAAACGCTGACTTGTGTATATAAGAGATATATATGAATTGTTGTACATCATTATAAATTAAAGCGGTGTTCTCCTTCAGCGCCGTTGAAAGAACGATGTGTTGTGTTTTCTGCTGCTCAGCCGGCTGTCGCATCGCTCCGGGACGCTGGCAGAGAGCCGCCCGGCAATTTGGACAAAACACACACAGCAGCTTCTTCTTCCAAGTTGGCAGCTCGCGTACTAATTAAGCACCTTTCTCTGCGGCAGGTTTTGTTTATTCACAAAAATAAGACAACTTTTTTCTTTTTGTTTTTGCTGAGAATGCATCTGTTCATGTTCCTCTGAAAGTACTCGCTGTACTTCGACTAAAGATAATTTCATTACATAATCATTTATACAAGAATTCATCTGATACAGATTATTTTATTTTTTAAAAACATTGAATATCCTCAGGGTCAAAACAATATATTGTTCAACTTTTTTATGCCAACAATGACACATTTTCAGTGTTTTTATCTCCAGTGAAGTTCCTGTTATCGGTGTGAAAAATGACAGCTCTTTAACACACACTGACTCACCACATTTAGCCATTTTTTATGGTATTACAGGCGAGTGGCATGGGCTCTATGTTATTAAATATCATTATTAATTTCAAACTCAGTATTATTGAGCATAATGGCATCATTTCCCATGTGTGATATAAATTAACTGGCATGAGATCAATACGTCACAGTAAGGTGTTGGGGCTTTACTTCCTTCGCCTTTAGGTTTATGAGAGTTTACATCATAGTCAGCCGTTTAAAAATGAGCAATTATAAGAGGGTAGGGTCCATAAATTAGAAACAATCAATAACTTTTAATACATCACATACTGACAGTAACAATCGTTCTTTAAATTGTAACTGAAGAGGAGTTATGAATGAATCCTCACAGGTAAATTAACATTCCCCCTCAGTTATTTACATGTCCTCTTTGGGGTCAGGGGTCACCTACAGTATATTGATATCAACACCTCAGGATAAAAACTGATTTAAACTCCATTATGGGATTCAGATTAAATTTCTACTTCAAATTTCTGGATTCTCAAATGTCTCTTAATTGCTCTCAAATAAGTTTTAAGATGCTGGTAAAATTGAGCAAAATGGTAGAAGAAAAAAAAAAAGCGTAAAGGCAAAAAACATTGTTTTTCATGCACTGATAAATTTTAAGATTTTACTCCCATATCATGTCTTCTTTCAGACTAGTGGAAAGAAAACATCCAAAATACATATTTAGCTGTTTATTTTACTCTATTTTGTCTATTTGTATCTGTAGATTTCTCCTAAATTCACCTAAAGTTACCGTCAGATAATGCCTCATTTGCATATTTGAACATAACATTTCAGAAAACTTGTAATACAAAAAAAGAATTGTCTTCTTGTAACTAATCAACTGAGGAAGTTTCACCTGTAGTGTCTCCCCTTAAAACTGTGTACTTCCAGTTGGTGATCAAGGCAAACGTACTTTGTGTTTGGTGCTTGTAGACTCTGAGACTCTACTGCTATGTAGCGATAATAACCTCATGATTAAATGTTAGAAAAATGGAAATGGAAAAGCTTAAATTGGAAATAGAAAGGAAGGAGCACATCTGTATGTTCTGCTTTTTTGTTTTGTTTTTCCTTTTCTTCTTTTTCTTTTGCATTCACTCTTTTCAGATGTCATTTGGCTTTTGGAGTTGTATTTAGGTTGTTAGGACCTAAAACTAATCCTACAAAACTATTTGTCCGGTTTTGTAAGGCAATAATAAATTACACCATAAACAAGCATTTGATACCTATAAACACTCGGCCAGTTGCATAAAAGTAGACCTCGTCTTTGCCTTAAATATAAATTAAGTCAGACTATAGACACTTAAATGTACCTGTTGCATAAAGCTAACCTATGAGTGACTAATGTAAGACTGACTTAGATAGCCTGTCACGTTATGGGTAAAAAAAGACACTTCACAGAAGAGAAAAATGGTGTATGCAACTGCCACACCTCACCAAGTATGAGAGAAAATAACAGAAGAGGTAAACAGCATTAGCTTAAAGTTATGGTTGAAATAGTTTAACTATAACATGGTATTCCAAATGGAGGATTGCATTAAGGACGGTGCTGCCAACACTGTCGACTACATCAAGAAGAATATAGTGGCACCAAAGTTTAATAAAGAGTCTGTGCTAGTTTAGCATTAAATTTAATCTACTAATATAAACAAAAATGAACTACATTTTCAGTTTGATATTGTCTTATTTCCGTCTCAAACAATCTACAAATTTAACTCTCTCATCGCCTAACAGAGCTCTCGAGTGTCCATGTTCTCAGTGTTTGTGTTCGTACTGAACCTGTAGAGCAACTCAGTAGTGTTTTTTTTTATGTGTTTCACTACACTGAGTACAGACTGATGGAATTTAAATAAATGAATGGCTGTTTGATGCCTGCAGATGAGGCCTGATACCGGCTCTGAATTTCCTTATTAATGAAGGCAAATATTTGACTTGACAAGATGTTCTGTATCTACTGTTTAATGTCCGTGTTGTTCTGCCAGAAACGTTTTATTTCATATTCAGATGAAACATGATCTTCATGTGTCAGTGGGGATTTTATTTTTTTTTAACGTCACAACCATCATCAAAAATGAAACCACATTGACGTCTGTTTGTGACGGTCGTTTCCCACAACAAACACCTGCAACCAGGATTTCAACTTGTAGAAGAGTTTTGAAGACACTTTGAGTTATATGTGACTTTTCTGTTTGACATCCTGTTGGGGGTTTAAGTACCGACTAAATATATGAGAATAAAGGATTTGACATAACCAGCTGGCAATACAGTTAATAATAATAATAATAATAATGAATTTTATTTATAAAGCACACTTTAAAATACAGTGAAATCTCAAAGTGCTTCTCATAAAGGATAAAATCAATCATAACACAACAATTTACACAAAAGAATCATGCAATTAAAAGTATTAATTAAAATAGAATAAATGAAATTATAGACAAAATATTTCAAGTTTAAAAGTAAATGAAATTAGAGACAGAAAATGTAGAGACCCAAGCTAAAAAGGAAAGTTATGTAATGAAGTTATGTTCTTAATATTTGTGACAGAAAATATAATGTGAATAAAGGTTTTATTTATTTTTATATATATATATATATATATATATATATATATATATATATACAAATAAAAATAAAAAGTTGGATTAATAAATCTCGATTTTTAAAGAAAAGTTATATTAGAAAATTAAACAACTTTACAACATCTTGTGTATACAGAAGAATTTGGATTCATGAATATAAAATGTAGTCAAAATAAAAAGCAAATTAATCAAATAGAACTGCAAACAGAGATTC
>CAKAKR010061987.1:0-19410 GCA_916700685.1 Adelosebastes latens | reverse complement strand
TTCTCCACGTCGTCTCCATACTTTGACCCTGACATCCAACTTTGGCAGACAGAACCTGGACTCATCACTGAACATGACATTCCCCCACATGTTCAGGTTCCATTGTCTGTGTTGTCGACACCAGAGCAAATGGGCCTGACGCTGAAGAGCAGTCATTGCAGGCTTCCTGGTAGCCTTATGAGAATACACTGTTTACCATTGGCAGAGCATTTTGGAACATTTTTCTTGGGCGCTACCCACATAATCAGCTGTGCTGCTCATCCCACAAATGCATGATCCTTACAAGTTGGACATCATTGTGAAGGTAAATAAACAGGCTTTCCAACTATGTAAAATACAATGACCATTAGCATTGTAACAACAGAGAAATAATCCACCAAACACAAGTTTCCGAACTTTGTTTTTCCAGTTTATTTATTATTGGAAATTAATTAACAACACAAAACAATGACAGATATTGTCCAGAAACCCTCACAGGTACTGCATTTAGCATAAAACAATATGCTCCAATCATAATATGTCAAACTGCAGCCCAACAGGCAACAACAGCTGTCAGTGTGTCAGTGTGCTGACTTGACTATGACTTGACCCAAACTGCATGTGATTATCATAAAGTGGGCATGTCTGTAAAGGGGAGACTCGTGGGTACCCATAGAACCCATTTACATTCACTGATCTGGAGGTCAGAGGTCAAGGGACCCCTTTGAAAATGGTCATGCCAGTTTTTCCTCGCCAAAATTTAGCATAAGTTTGGAGCGTTATTTAACCTCCTTCACAACAAGCTAGTATGACATGGTTGGTACCTATGGATTCAACAGGTTTTTCTAGTTTCATATGATGCCAGTACCTTCATTCTGAGCCCGCTACAAACTCGGAAAGATTGGCGGCCCGTTGGATTTTTAAGAGGTTAATTAAAAATCACAAGTTGCGTTAATGCGTTAAAGAAATTAGCGGCGTTAAAACAAATTTGCGTGAACATGTTATCGCGTTAACTTTGACAGCCCTAATCTAAAGCATTTGTGGTCATTTCAGTTAGTCTGAACTTTAGCATTGCTCTCACCTGTTAAAATGAACCAAACTCAATAGTTAAAGGCTCTATGAATATAATAAGCAGCTCCAAACATTCATTTGAGTGAATGTCCCTTTATTTAGTTCTTCATTTGAAGTTCAGAGTAATATCGTGGTAACTGTCATGCACTAGCACACAGGAAAATATTCAGTAGAAGTACATAACTGCCCTGAAGGACAAGAAAACACACAAATACCTAAGCTAAATGTTCTAAAAGTTAAGTGGATGGCTTTTCTTGCTTGTCCTGCTCTGGCATGCTTTTACTGTCTGCTAACAGATTCTCCTACACCTCTACTCCTGGAATGTGTAGCTGACACCGCTCTTTCTTCTCTCTCCTGACTTTCTTTATGTGTCCACCTTCGTCTTCATTTCATTCTTCCTTTATGTGATGGTTCTCTCGTCCTTTTGTTGTCATACCTCGACCCGTCCTTCACCTCTCCTTTTCATCCCCTTTCTGCATCTTTACATCTTCATCTCATTTGCCGTCGATGTCCTCGTTTCTTTCTCGCCTCATTGCCATCGCCCCATCCCTCCTCCTCCTCCTGCTCTCCCCCCCAGCTTGCCGCTCTCCTCCCGGCCCAGCAGCAGCTGCTCCTCCAACAGGCTCAGGCCCAGCTCCTGGCGGCCGCCGTTCAGCAGTCCAACGCCGCCCACGCCGCGCACGCCGCCCACGCCGCTCACGCCGCCCACGCTGCCGCGCAGCAACAAGCCAACCAGCAGCAGCAGCAGAGCCAATCACAATCCCAGCAGCAACAGCAAACCAAACAGGAACAAACTGTCCATGTCCCGCCTCCACCGCAGCTGGCCCTGTCGCAGCCAATCCAGCTCACCGCCCAGGTATGAGCAGCCAATGATTTAATGAACAGGATGTACCTTTTTACTGAATCACCGCCATAGTTAACAACTTATTGGAACACATGAGTTAAAGCATGTTAGTGTTTTTCAAATCTTCATATTGACTTCTGTTAGCTCTAAGCCCAGTGTATTTGTGCTGTAAAGTGAAATATGTCTGTGTCTTTGTTGCAGGACATCCAGCAGCTGTTGCAGCTCCAGCAGCTGGTTCTGATGCCGGGTCATCCTCTCCAGTCTCCTGCCCAGTTCCTCCTGTCTCAGCCAGCACAGGCACAGCAACCGCAGCAGGGTGAGGTCAACTTCTGCTCTTCACTTTTCATAATTGCAATGAAACACACACTGGCAAGCACAGAAGAGTTACTCCGAAGAATCCAAAACAGAAGTTTTTAATCAAAAGTAAAGCACACATCATTTAAGGGTCATAAATCACTCTTGTTCTGTTCCTTACCGGTCTGATTGCTTTACTGGTTAACTCATGTAATGATTTGGTTGACCGGTTTGTTAATCGGTTGCTCTTCCTTTCACAGGTTTGCTCTCGACACCAAATCTGATCCAGCTACCTCAGCAAAGCCCAGGGGGACTACTGACAACTCCACCTCGCCTGGGACTCCAAGCACAGGTAGAGAATGTCTTTGTGTGAGAGAGTGGGAGGGAGGGAAGGGGAAGAAAGAGAGAAAAAGACACCTTTGGAAACTACAGAACGTAACTACACGACAAGTGGGACTTGTTATTTTCATGCCATTTGAATAGCTGCTGAATCTCTGCACCACAGGGCGTCTGTCAGACGAGGGATGGGTATCGTTAAGATGTTAACGGTACTACTACTCTTACCGATACTGCTTATCCATCCGGTACTTTATGAGTACTCGATGAAAATTAATAAAATTAATATGACAAATTAATAACAGAATTAACATTGCTTTGTTTTGTCATATATACTGTATACAGTATAATTTAACATTTGAGTAGCAACTGCAACAGCATTGTTTTATTGTTTAATGATTGTATATGGTATTGTGGAGTAAGGGGTTTAACATGAGACCCTTTTATACTACTCTATCCTACCAAATGAATACAACTCTATATATACTGACAGACTTGGACTCCACTGTTGTAAAGTGGTGAAGGCCTTTCACTATGAACTGGGTCACAGCTAGGGGACACTCCCACTAGCTGCTGTCATGAAGGGGCTTTGGGCTTGTCTTTGGCTTGGACCAACAGTAGTAGAGGGAGGAGTGGGTCGGTTTATTGGAGCTGTAACTTAAACACAGAAAGTTGAGTGTGCTGTGTGAGGACGCTCTGAGCGCTCTGAAACTGCAACTGTGAATTTCTCAACGACAGTTCAGATGATGCTCTGATCATTTTAGGGGGTATTTATGAACACACCTATATTAAGGCTAGAGCTAAATATAGCTCTAGCTGGCTAATGGTTACTTTGAATCATTAAGCCATGTTTGTGTAACGTAGTTAACTCCGTGTGGGATCTAGGCTGCTAGCATAACATACCTGAGGTGGATGGGGCAACGAGGGATGAACAAGTTTGTCTGTCGAAAGCGGAGCATTTCTCCACATGTATCTGATGCACTTTGGCCAGATGTTTTGACAGATTGCTCATGTTTCTGCCCTGACAGGCAAAGCACTTTGGACCGTTTTGTTCTCTCCGCCATTGTCGCTAAGAGCAGGATCTCCGGTCTCTGTGTCTGTGTGTGTGGAGAGAGACGCTCACAGATGACAGGCTGAGAGAGAGATCACTCTCTTGACCAATGTTTTAAAGCCTCAGTAGGCAGACATTTTTGTTGGCATCATTGGGCAAAGATTCCATAATAACCTTTCAGCATATTGTAATTCAAGTGTTCTGAGAGGAAACTAGACTTCTGCTCCTCCTCATGGCTCTGTTTTCAGACACATTAGACACATTTAGTCTTTAGAAAATCTAGCCCCATGATGAGAGACTTTGGCCAATCATAGGTCATTTCAGAGAGAGAGCGTTCCTATTGGCTGTGTTCCGGCTGGTGGGCGGTGCTTGGTATTTCCTCAACAGATCTCAACATGGCTGCCGGGTCACAAACTTTCTTATTTTACAGCTAAACCGTGTACTACAAGATGATTCTGAGAACATGTGAGGAGAGGAATAGTCATTACAGTAACAGAATATTGATTCATATTTGATCAGAGCTGCCTAGTTTGACCGTTTGGTCGAAGTTCGCGAGTGATTGACAGCTGCTCAGAGACGGCAGCTGGACGGCAGACTCCAGATCAGCTCTGACTGCTTGTTTACTCCGGTCTGTGAAATCTTGCAGATGCCGTTAGGAGCACTGGAGGACACAGAGGAACATGATTTTTTTCAGATTACCTGTCTCATGCACTACTGTCAGGATATAGTAACCGGTTTATAAAAATAACATTTTTGAATCATATTTGCTCCAATCTGCCTACTGTTGCTTTAATCTTATTACAAATTAGAAACAGAGTTGGTGAGATCAAAGGTGCAAGATGACGTTCATGTAGTCTAAATAATTAGGAAAGTAATTTTCTTAATTGCTCCAATACCGACAGCAGAACGTCGGAGCTTATCGATACTACGGTCTTGAAAAAAACTCATTTAGTCCCGAGTTTCGATACCCATCCATATGTCATACTGACATTCACCACTATCAACCGTCATCTGTTGTAAACCACCTGCAGAATGCACAACACACTTGATTGTTGTGGTCTGCTTCAGGAGACACAAGTCCCTTTATAGTTTAAACAAATAGCTGATCTCTGCTGCACCATCTGCCAGAGCACGAGGTAGCCGCTTAATGCTAAATATATTCCATCTTGAATCTTGATGATATATCCACACAGCTCACACTGTGTCCTCAGCCTTTATCTTCTGTAACATAATGCATGAATGCATCCTCACATATCCCAGAGCCGTTATGGATTTTTCATTAAGCTGTGATGAAGTCATGTCAAACACGACGGCGGACGCTCCCTGCTTGCTCATGTATTTTATGCACAGAGACGATGAATGTGAATGAGGCATGTAGAAGCAGATATCACGCATGATGTCTGCTCAATTAGTTGATACTCCCGAAGCTCGCTGGGTCAAATTCCTGCTTTGACGTGTCGCGTGTGTCGTCTCGTTGTCAGCTGGCCTAGTGGCAGACTCAGGTTAAACTCCGTCTCCAAATATTACATTCATAGGATTTTTCTCCTGTTTAGAATAAAAGGTGGGCATGTTTTTTTGTGTGCATGATCCCTGTCAAATCTGTATAATTTGTCAATGCACCCAGGGTCAAATTATATATATATTTTTTAGGCATGTTTCCCAGCTGATGTATTCACTAACCAGTTTATTTCAATTTCAAAAAGTGAAAACACATTTATTTTATAGAATGTTTTTCATTGCCTTTACAGCTTTGTAAAATGTAGTAGTAATAATAATACTATTATTGTTATTATTATATTAATAATAATAATATTAATATTATCATTATTATTATTAATAATAATAATAATAATAATAATAACTTTATTTATATAGCACCTTTCAAAACAACATTACAACGTGATTTACAATAAGAAAATAAACAATAAAAGTAAATAAAATACAAAATACACAATATAAAACAAGATCAAATAATTACAATAATACCATCAGTTAAGAAAAAAGCCATTAGATAAAGGTGAATGGGCCATGATACCAACACCTGCTGGGTTTAGGATTCATTTCATTTCTTGTTTACGTCTTGCTGATATTACAGAGGGAGAAGAGCAGCGATGTTGTGGTCAGTGGAAGCAGCGGCGGCTCTATAGTTGCCACCGGCAGCAGCGGCGTTGGCGTCGTGACGTCCGTAGGAGCCACCTCAGCGTCTAGCAGTGTCATGCCTTCCTCGTTGACATCCGGCTTGACTCCTGGAGGTCACGGGGGTCACATGGGGGAAGAGCCCAGCGACCTGGAGGAGCTGGAGCAGTTTGCCCGCACCTTCAAACAACGACGCATCAAGCTGGGATTCACCCAGGTAACAGACAGAGATAAGAGGAAGGTGGAAAAGTGGAGTGTGTGTGAGTCTCAGCTCTGTTTCTGACATTGTTTATCTGTCTCGGTCAGGGAGACGTCGGCGTGGCTATGGGCAAACTGTATGGCAACGACTTCAGCCAGACCACCATCTCCCGATTTGAAGCTCTCAACCTGAGCTTTAAGAATATGTGCAAGCTGAAGCCGCTGCTTGAGAAGTGGCTGAATGATGCAGGTAAACATCCCAAACTTATCAGAGCAGGTACCCGTAACCTGATTGACTGCACACACTGGTCTGTCATAAAGAACAGAGAGACAGCAGAGTTTATCCCTGCAGGCATTCATTTTGCATGACTTTAAAGTTTTAGAAATAACCTGAACTGAACTTAACCAAGCTCTTAAAGAAATCGCTTGGATAGATGAAAGTACGACAGCGTAATAGGGCTATTGTAGGTTAAGAAGGTAAGGAGGGGGGTAATATTCCGTGAAAAAAAACTCACAATTTCCAAGATTGATAAATAAAGAAGTGATAAATTTACGAGAAAAAAATGTGTATATTCTCTGAGATTAAAGTGGTAAATGTATGAGAAAATACTCTAGTGCTAGAGTGACACATTTACGAGAAATAACCTTGAATATTTTCTGAGATTAAAGTCACAAATTTACAAGAAAAAACTGGACTATCCTCTAAGATTATAAAGTCGTAAATTCACAAGAAGAAAACTTTGATATTCTCTGAGATTTAAGTGGTAAATTTACGTGAAGAAACTCACAAATTTATGAGAAATAACACTGAATATTCTCTGAGATTATAAAGTCATAAATTTGGCAGAAAAAAACTTGGAAATACAGCGTTTTTTGTCAATGAACCGCATCGGTTCACTTCCCTTGGAATACTACCCTCCTCCCCCGGCTATACATTTTTTTTTACCAATGGCCCTAATAAACTGTCATTTTTGCTGGAAATATTGTTACCGGAATACTCTCAATGTCTCTTTCTTTAAAGAATTAGAATTGTTTAATTTATTTGATAATATGGTATTTTGATCTTTAACACAGACATTTATGAAGAACTTCTTCTATTTAGTTATGATTATGATATGATTAGCTATTTCAATTTCTTTTATTTTGTCTTCACCATATGACTTCTGTGCTAAAAATCTGTGATGGTTCTTTTCCTTTTCCTTTTTTACCATTCTTGTCTTCATTGCGTGCTTCTTTCTGTGCCTTCTGTGCATGTCTTCATTTCTCTTTTTTAATTCTTTCTTTCTCTACTCTCTCTCTCTCTCTCTCTCTCTCTCTCTCTCTCTCTCTCTCTCTCTGTGTCTCTCTCTCTCTCCTACAGAAACCATGGCAATAGACAGCATGCTGCCCAGCCCATCTTCTCTCTCCTCCCCCATGCTGGGCATCGAGGGTCTGTCCGGCCGACGCAGGAAGAAACGCACCAGCATCGAGACCAATGTGCGAGTGGCCTTAGAGCGCAACTTCCACATGGTAGGAGAGAGTCTTATTTACCAAGTATACAGGAGACTGTGTCTGTCAGTCTGCACAGGGAGACACATCCACAAAATGATATCTCTCAAATTCATATCTCAATTAGGGCTGTCAACCGATTAAAATATTTAATCATGATTAACCGGATGATTGTCCGTAGTTAATCGCGATTAATCGCAAATTAATCACACATTTTTTGTCTGTACAAAATGAACCTTAAAGGGAGATTAGTCAAGTATTTAATCCTCTTATCAACATGGGAGTGGACAAATATGCTGCTTTATGCAAATGTCTGTATATATTTATTATTGGAAATCACTTAACAACACAAAACAATAACAGATATTGTCCAGAAACCCTCACAGGTACTGCATTTAGCATAAAACAATATGCTCAATCATAACATGGCAAACTGCAGCCCAACAGGCAACAACAGCTGTCAGTGTGTCAGTGTGCTGACTTGACTATGACTTGCCCCAAACTGCATGTGATTATCATAATGTGGGCATGTCTGTAAAAGGGAGACTCGTGGGTACCCATAGAACCCATTTACATTCACTGATCTGGAGGTCAGAGGTCAAGGGACCTCTTTGAATATGGCCATGACAGTTTTTTTGCCCCAACATTTAGCGCAACTTCGTAGTGATATTTAGCCTCCTTCCTGACAAGCTAGTATGACATGGTTGGTACCGATGGATTCCTTAGATTTAGTTTCATACGATGCAAATATCTTTACTCTAGCTCTAAAACCTCTTAAGCTCGCTAAAACCTCCAAAAGATCGAATTGCGTTAATTCGTTAAAGAAATTTGTGTCGTTAAAACGAATTTGCATTAACGCGTTATTATCACGTTAACTTTGACAGCCCTAATCTCAATGCATTTTTAATTTCTATCTGACATTTGAAAGGTATGGTATTTATTGTATGGTGCAGGAACTGAGTCTTAACTTTCATTTAGTGGAAATAATAAATGTGATAATGAAAACATATTTGAATTTTCGAGCAAGAATCTAGGCGCTCTCAAAACAAAGTGAATTTAAGTGCCATAATGAGACATAAGGTACCATAACAACAGCATTAAAGGCAGAATAAGGAGGATTTGTCGGTTGCGGTTTGTAAACCCAACATTCAAAGTCGGCCCCCCCGCCCTGCAAAGCCCACAATTCAGGTCAGAAGGAGAAACACACTTACTTTTAAACATTATGAAAGACTTGGATATCAACAGGTTTTTGGATACCCGCAAATATCACAGTATGCTCAGCTGCATGTAAACAGGAATATTAGTGGAATATTCATTTTCATTAGCCATGTAAACAGCTTAGTAGGAATATTGTCTTTTTTGGAATACGGGCAAAGAACTGCATATGTTGTATATGTAAATGTAGTCGGTGTTTTATAGGAAAATCCTACTTATGATGCCTTTAAGATATCAGAGGTGGAAAAAGTATTCAGATCTTTTACTCAAATAAAAGTAGAAATACCACAGTGTAGAAATACTTTGTTCCAGGTAACAGTCATGCATATAAACATTTCAGAGAGAAACAATGCTTTTTATGATTTTTGTCATTTTGACACCAGAACATTGTTGAAGACAAATCAGTTGAGGGTATGCATTTAAACCGGTATAGTCACTCGTGTTCTGACAGAAGTTCTACATTGTTTTCAGTATCTACTCATCTGTGTATTAACTCATCAGTCTGATGTTTTCCTCCTCAGAACCAGAAGCCTACCTCGGAGGAGATCCTGCTCATGGCGGAGCAGCTCACTATGGAGAAGGAGGTGATCCGCGTTTGGTTCTGCAACCGCAGGCAGAAAGAAAAACGCATCCACCCCTCCAGCAGCACTACCCCACCCCTGCCTAGCCAGACCTCGCCTGTTGTGACACACAAAGCCCCCTGCTACAGCCCGCACATGGTACGGTCCACCATACATCCACTAACACCTACTTTACCACTTTTTTTGTGTAAGTTGGCCTGATATTTGTCTCACAGATGGATGGAAGTATTTCCTGATTTCTCTCTTCTCCCTCTCCAGATATCGAGTCAGGGTCTGTCCCAGGTCACCACCTGTCTCAGCACAACAGGTGAGCTGTAATTACTGTTTGTGCCCGTGTAGAGTCTCGTCAATGAATTATTAAAGGTTAGAGCAGCGCTTCCCAATTGTGTTTTTGGAACCCTAAGGTCGGCCACAGCAAGATTAAACTGGCCCTGACGTTATTTGGAAGAAGTGGATATTTCTGTTTCGCTGGTTTGATGAAACACTGAAGAATCATCACTTTCAAAAAATGATTTCTGTGAGAGGAAGATTGAAATAGAAAACAATGATGTTTTGTTGACGACAACATGGAAGCACTGGTCCCATCTTGAGTTGTTTACCTCCATGAGTCACGACTTGTCCTTATGATTTATAGACCTTGGCTACAGCGTGAGCTATCCCAGGCTTCACAGATATGACAGATGGCCTGACAGGTAACAAACACAGCTGGAAATTTATTGGCCCGTTGAGCCGAGGCTAATACTTTCCAGTCGCAAACTTCTCTCTCCAGTCTGGAGTTAAAGAAGACGCTCCAAAAGCTCAGGATCCTGACTGTTGATGAAGAACTGTGTCGTCCAAGTGTTTATTTAGTAATAACGCCGTCCGCGCAGTGACAGCTAACCCACTACATGGCATCAATATCTCTCTTCTTCTCTTCCCCTCAGCCGCCAGCTCTTCAGCATCCTGCCCCATGACTCCCGTCAGCTCAGCTGCAGTAGGCTCCACCTCTTCTTCTGTGACCCCGCCTCCTCACAGCACGGCTAGCCCCGCCCCTTCCAGCCTCGTGGCCCTTGGGCTCAACACCGGGTGAGTGTTTATGTCAATTTAAAAAAAAGAAAGATAGTTATCTTATGTTCAGTGAGTGCAGTTTTCATCCAAGATCCAAAACGATATACTTATCGTATAAAGCAAAAGCAAAACAATCCAATACTCTCCAGTTTCCACGTCTCAAATGGGACAATCTTGTAAAATTGTATTAAGAAATTAAAATATTTATTTTCTAAACTGTTGGAGCCAGAAATTTGACATTTTATAAATCCAAGTTTTGTAAAATAAATTAATAAATCTGTAACAAAAAAAATCAACTGAATAATTAATAATAAAAATAATCATTAGTTGCAGCCCCAGATCAGAAATCAGAAATACTTTATTGATCCCCGGGGGAACAGTTGCTCTTATATAAACATAAAGAAATGTAAGAAATAAAATAATAAAAAATAGAAATAAAGGAGAATGTAACATTTAAATTATGTACATAATGCTAAAATATAAACACATGTAAAGAAATATAAGTAAGTAACAAATTTAAAAATAAGAAATGAGAATATAAGAAATATGAAATATGTACACATCTTTGCATTAAGATGTGCAATGTACTGTATATCCTATAACCACAGTGCAAATAAGTCAATACAAGATGCTGAGAAGTGGGAGCTATTAAGTGTGTTAAATATAAATGCGAGAATGGTATAAATAAGAATGAAATAAGAATATTTCTTGAAATGCACAGTATAAATGCAGTATTAATGACAGTATTGCACAGTTGAATTATTGCATAAAGTATTGTACAGTTGAGTTAATAATAAAAAACTGAGATAAAAGAGAGAAACACGTTTTCTTTCAAAATAAAAGAGAGTCTCATTTACTTTTCTGTATGAAATCACAAACATGGCTACGATACTTTTACAGGTTTGCTATTTGATTTAATTACATCTATGATTATATCTTTTAGAGGTTTTTTTATACATTTGGGAGTGTTTGAGTTGTTTTTGAATGAGTGAAGCCGTCAACACTCGATGCAATGAAACTTGATACCACCTGATACATACAGTACGCTGCATGCTACACAGAGATCTGTGGCATTCTGCTGCCTGAGGCTCGTCAGACCGCTGCCACACAGGTTCCACTGCAATTCTGTATGTTCACACACACGAGCCGTTTTGTCATATGAAACATTGTCTGGTGTTTCCGGTTCCCACGTGTAGCACACGGTGGGACATTGTCCGTGTCAGACGTGTTCTCACCTACTGGAAATACTCTGTTTGGTTCAGGCGAGGGGTGGCGGCTGGGTAGAGCGTGGAGGAGGCAGGATTACACCAAGTCTCTTGTCGTTCCTTGAATTTGTCTGCTGATTTCGGCATCGAAACCCTTACCGACAGAAGTTCTGGAATCTCGTCGTCTCTCCGGTTAAACATTTTCGTTGGTAAAAACAGAACTCCAGCAGTACTCCAGCAGTACTCCAGCAGTACTCCACGTAGATTATAAACGCTTGAATATAAAAACAGGGTAAAGTCTGTTTAACATCCAGTCCAACTGATTCGGACATTTGCGTTCTAACATACAGCTCCTCTGGGTCACGACTAGATCATTTCAGGGTTGCGTTGCATGTGAGAAAGGGACTATAGAGATGCATGTACAAGCTAAGGAGTGCAGTTTTGACACAGATAGAAAATGTCAGGTGCTACACAAAAATAGGAGAAGCTGCGGGTGTCTCAACTACACCATCAAAAACAAGACAAGAGTTGGAAGCCTTCAGATTACTGATCAGTACGTTGGCTTTATATCACTTAAAGCTGCAGTGGGTAGAAATGGAACACATACTGAATGATAAGAAGAGGTATTTCTATAAAACGGTTACTATACCCTGTCAGTAGTGCATGAAACCGGTAATCTGAACAAAATCATGTTCCTCTGTGTCCTCCGGTGCTCCTAACGGCATCTGCAAGATTTCACAGACCAGAGGAAAACAAGCAGTAAGAGCTGATCTGGAGTCTGCCGCCCAGCTTTCGTCTATGAGAGCCACAAGTCAATCATTCGCAGCGCTGATCAAATATTGATCAATATTCAGTTACTGTAATGTCTATTTCTCTCCTCAGATGTTCTCAGAATCATCTTGTAGTGTACTGTCTAGCTGTAAAATGAGAAAGTTTGTGACTCGGCAGCCATGTTGAGGCCAAGTTTAGGAAATACCAAGCACCGCCCACCAGCCGGAGCACAGCCAATAGGAACGCTCTCTCTCTGAAATGACCTGTTATTGGTCAAAGTCTCCCGTCAAGGGCTAGATGTTCTAAAGCCTGAAAACAGAGCCATGAGGAGGAGCAGAAGTCTAGTTTTCTCTCAGAACACTTGAATTACAACATGCTGAAAGGTTATTATGGGATTTTTGCCCAATGATGCCAAAAATATATACTGCCTACTGAAGCTTTAACCTGCCAACTGTTTCTCTACATGTGTGAATTTTTGCGCGTATGTGTGTGTGTGTGTGTGTGTGTGTGTGTGTGTGTGTGTGTGTGTGTGTGTGTGTGTGTGTGTGTGTGTGTGAATTTGCGGTCCATCCACATTTCAGGAACACAATGATGGGACTAAGCACAGGGATGAACCCGGCCCTCATTGGCAGCAACCCCCTGGCTACCATGCAAGGTGTGTGTGTGCATGTGTGTGTGTGTGTGTGTGTGTGTCGGTGCATGCCGCCTCCAGCCCAGCGAGTCTTCATGAGTCTCCTTTTCTAAAGACCTCTTCCCATTTCACCCTCCATCCATTCTGTCCAAAATGAATTTCCTTGCAGCCTCAGACGGCAGCAGCCCGGCACACACTCCTCCTCCTCAGCACAAACTTTTTGAATCGCTCAGTATGGTGAAAGATTCAATTTGATTCTCATACAATAGCCTGCTATTATCACAAAGTGACAAGAGCCCCTTATGGCAAAGCTTAGGAGGCCAAGTCAGCTTACAGTAAACAGTTGAACAGGCACAATCCCCTCCCTCTCAATATCTAGGCCTGTTGGCTAAATAACTAGTTTCCACTCAAAATTCCCCTTTTTCAAAGAGGCGATCTGCTGCCAAATCAATTAAGCATCACAAATAAGCTCAGCTTTGAATCCCTCATGTGATCCATCTCCCTATAGCGCCGATTCAGACCTTCCCCTTCTCTCCCGCTCCGTTCGGCGTCATTCAGAGCCGGCCCCCTCCAGGCCAAGTGTTGATGAGAAGGATACAGCCTGTTATGGAAACTGCAGCTCTGGCACTGCCGGCTCTGATAGAGTTATAGGCTGAAGGAAAGAAGAAAGAGGAGCCTCGCTGAAAAGAGGTTGGGGTTGAAATGAAGTGTTGACGTGAAAAGGATTTCTGGTTTGAATCCCTCTGGGCCCACGCACGCTATGAATGTTTACACTCAACATGCTGTAATGGATAAAAGTGTGGACTATTACACCAGAATTCAAAAGTCAGCAGGTGTCACTCTGTGTTAGAGCAGAGCTCTGACTGATAGACGGCTTATTCTGCCATGTTTGCTGCAGTAATTCTGCAGATTCCTTTCAGTGTTGGGGTTTTATTTCTCATTGCAATATAATGTAATCATCCTCTTCGATCGGTTGCTCCCGTTAGGGGTCACCACAGCGCGTCATCTGACATAATGATGCCTTGAAAATTGTCTTATAAATGAACCTCTCCAGGTCACTAGGTGTTTTTTATGAGCAGTCTGCCAATTTTAATTTTGGCAGCTATTTTAGATTTAGTCTCAGGCTTAAAACGACAATGTTTATTAGTTTTAGTCACATTTTAGTCATTTTTATCCTTCATAGTTTTAGTCAACGACAACTCAAAACGTTTCAGTTGCGGGAAATTCATTACTTTTAGTCAACTTTTAGTCAAAGTGTTTCTCTCTTAATTTTGTCAGCTATTTTTTAGAGATGTCAATTGATTAAAATATTTAAACGCAATTAATAGCACATTTTTAATCTGTTCAAAATTAACCTTAAAGGGAGATTTGTCAAGTATTTAATACTCTTATCAACACGGGAGTGGACAAATTTGCTGCTTTATGCAAATGCATGTATATATTAATTATTGTAAATCAATTATCAACACAAATCAATGACAGATATTGATCCAGAAACCCTCACAGGTACTGCATTTAGCATAAAACAATATGCTCCAATCATAACATGTCAAACTGCAGCCCAACAGGCAACAACAGCTGTCAGTGTGTCAGTGTGCTGACTTGACTATGACTTGCCCCAAACTGCATGTGATAATCATAAAGTGGGCATGTCTGTAAAGGGGAGACTCGTGGGTACCCATAGAACCCATTTACATTCACATATCTGGAGGTCAGAGGTCAAGGGACCCCTTTGAAAATGGACATGACAGTTTTTCCTCGCCAACATTTAGTGTAAGTTTGGAGCGTTATTTAACCTCCTTTATGACCAGCTAGTCTGACATGGTTGGTACCGATGGATTCCTCAGGTTTATTAGTTTCATATGATACCTTCACTCACTGCCAAATAATAAATATCGATTGCTTTAATGCGTTACAGAAATAAGTGGCAATAAAACGGATTTGCGTTAACACGTTATTATGGCGTTAACTGTGACAGCCCTGTTGATTTGATTTAATTTTTGACGTGGCTGTACTTGGATTTGTGTGCAGACGGTCAACAGGATGAGACAGAAGTTCATTTTCACACTTTCACAAACATCCGCCTCAATCCATTTCATCATCACGTGGACTAGTGTGCTGGTTGTGTGCATGTGTAGTAAACAACCATCTACATCTTCATCCTTTGGCTGATCGTTTGTCTGCTTGGATCAGAGAGTTGAGTCTTCATCACCTCCAAATGTAAATAGAAACATATTCATGTCTAAAGGTTCAATTCACCCAAATTCCAAAACACAACATCTTTTCTTACTTCCCTCTTGTGGTATCTATCCATGCAGATAGTTTGGTTTTATCTGCAGGACGTCTGCCTCAATACAGTGATATTGAACGAATTTTCATCCGTAGCACTCACAGCATTGAAATATTCAAAAAGCCAGTAACAGGATTACTGTCCTTAGTTAGTTAGTTAACAACCACAACAAGTTGTCAACAGTTTTGAAAGGAATTACTTTTTACTGCTGAAATTGGTTTGAGAATAGTTGTGTTGTGAGTTGGGTGAACCGACCCTTTAATCCTTTACGCCTGCCTATCAATCATTTATTTCTGTTCTATAGATAAGACAATGTATATTTGTTATAGTCCCTCATCATCTCTATCTGTAGTTACTGATGTGTCTGATGTGTTCACTGACTTCTCTTTACTTCCTTTTTTCTTCTATGTTCTACATCGTCCTCTTCTCCTCTCTCCATCTTTCCCTTCACCTCTTCTTCTGTCCTTTCTCCATTTTTGCTGTGTCCTGTCTCTGCTCTCTATATCCTTCACCATCCTGCTCTTCTTTTCACTCTTCTCCCTTCCTCCTTCTTTTTTTTACCTCTCTTCATCCTTTGTCACCTTGTATTCACGTCCTCTCTCTGCTCTCTCCTGAGTTTCTTGCATCTTTTGTCTTTCTTCTCTTTCCCTCCTCCCCCCTCCTGTCTCATCTCTCTTTCCGTCTCCCCTCTACTTGTTCTTCCTCCATCACTCTTCCCCTCGTCTTCCTCTCTTCCATCGCGACCAGCCCTGGCAGCCAGCAGCGGTCAGCTGCCTATTTCCAGCCTGGAGGGTGGAGCGGCTCACATGCTCCTGGGTGGACCTGGGGGTCACGCTGTACCTCCCTCTCTCCGCCAATCTCTCTTCCTCAACCGGCCCACCCTCCTCCCCATGGTGACCTGCTCCATGGCGACAGCCTCCTCACCTGCCATGGGACTGGTCAGCAGCGGTGGCGGCGGTGGTGTGTGCGGCCCGAGGCTCTCCTTTTCCCAGTCTCCGCTCCCTGGCGCCAGCGACCTCATGAGCATGACCTCGTGCCCCGAGGAGTCCGCGTCTCCTTGTTCAAGTCCCGCCTCTTTCTGTTCCTTCAGCGAAGCCTCGCCGCCGCCCCTGGGAGGGGCCATGGCCGAGTGATTCCTGACTGACGACCAAAGCATCCTATCAGAGGACGGCGAGGAGGAGGAAGTTAAAGGAGCTTTAAAAATCGAAATTTACAACCTCGCCTTTCAACCAAAGCCATCTCTCTGTCTGATCCATCTCTCATTTTGTCTCTCTCTTTCTCCGTCTCCCCGCTGAAGTCTTCTGAAGCCAAAAATATACACAGACAGATGAGGGGAGGAAGCGAAGAGAGGGAGGATGGAGAGGATAGAGAGAACTGCCGAACGGAAGGGGGGAATCTGAAACCAAATAATGATCCACAGCTGGAGAGGTGGCACTGAGGAGTGTTTTTGCTCGGCATCGGGAAACGAACAGCACGCTTTTCATCGGCTGGAGAAAATATAAACTCGCTGAGGGCAGGGATGAGAAGCCAACCTGTGTGTGAGAAATGGGAGGCAAGAAGAAAAGACTTGTTCAACAAGCTCGGAAGGTCATGTGGTTGCAACCAAATTTAAAAAAAAGAAAAGAAAAGATGCTAGAAGAGAAACACACACTTACAAAGATGAAAACCAAAATCTCCAAATACCAAAAACTGAAAACCAAAAATGACAACAAAAAAAACAACAAACGGAGAGAAAAGCTTTAGTTCAAAAAGACTTTTGCATCCTGATCTGTCCAGGTTCACTTCATTCTACTTCATACCAAGCATTTTTCATTTCACTCAGGATTTCCTTTATTCTCATTTTCAGTTTTATAAAACATCTATTTTTCTATTGTTTTGTATTTTTTGCCAAATGCGTAAGTTTAATGTTTTACAGCTGATCCCACATGCAGGATATCTACCTACCTCTCTATTTACAGCTTTACAGTGGTCAACATACCTTACATTAGAACAGACAGTGTTTGTTTTAACCAGCCTGGAGTGACAGACGGGTGGGGTTTACTACTAGAACTACTATAACATCAGGTAAGATGCCAATCCATACACACAGTAGTATCAAATAGCTTTAAAAAGCTTCCCTGGGAATGCCTGAAAGCTTTCTGCTATTCATTAAATCCTACTATGTGGCAAAACCCCCCCTTCTGGCACGTAAATAGGATCAAACCAACCGTACGTGTTGGAAAATCTCATTTGATGCAGGTAAAAATTAATATATTGGTCATTTTTTGGTTGTTTTTTGGTTGTTTAAAAGATCCACAGTAATTATTTACATCTTCATTTTCTGTTCAAACAGAACATTTCTATCAGGACTTTCATCGCCATTATCATTATCATTATCAGTATTTTCATTGTTATCTTTAGTGTTTGCTCAAACTGAAGTATACACACTCACCAGGTCTTATGCTGCCTACAAAGAGGATACCAGAGGCAGATGTGGACTGTCTTGGGATTTTATTCAGCATTATTTGGCTTCTTTTATTTATCATCGCCCCGTACACACTCATACCATCATCATGTCATCTTCCAGACTGCTCATCTACCACCAGACAGTCACTCTTGGATACCAAAGCATCGCCTCTGGCAGCGTTGTCTCTTAATTCGCCCGGGAGACGAGTGTCCAGACAAAACCTCAGCAGTGTCAAAGGGAAAACACACACACACACACACACTACGAGCATAAGAAAGAGTCCAAACCAAAAAAAAAAAAGAACAAAAGAAAGAGGTGAAGCACCGGCGTTCCCCTTACTGCCCCCAAACCCCTGCCCTCCATCCCTCCGTCCCATCTGCCCCTCTCCTTTGTCTCCAAAGATCAGATCAAAGGGCCAAAAGAAAAGAGGAGAAATAGAAGAAGAAGAGGAGGAGGAGAAGCGGTCAGAGCGGAGGAGCCAAAGGTATGAAAAGCTGCAGGGGGAAAGCAAGAAGAAGAAGGAAGAGGAGCAGGAGGAGGTGCGCTCGAAGCGGCGGACCAAAAAACCAAAAAGTAACCCAAAACCAAAAGCTACTACTACTGCTACTAATTATGTATGAGTGACTGAACCGTAACGAAACCAAATACAAACAAAGAGGGGGAGGACGAGGGGAGAAACGGGGGGAGTAAGGCCCTGTCTGTCTGTTTGTCTTTCGCTGTGATTGCTGTTCTTGTATCGACAGACAGAAATCGTTCCCTCCCTCCCTCTGCCAGCGACCTCAGCTTTGTTCTCACTTTCTTTTTTCCTGGATGGATAAAATATGGAATAACCTCAACAAACTGACTTTGAGAATATACAGTATATATATTTTTCTTTTTGCTTTCCATAGTGTGTCTGTTAATGATGTATGGATTTGTCTCATTGCTTTCTACTTATTATGCGGCGGGAAGGAGGGAGGGAGGGAGGGAGGGGAGGGGCGGTGCTGGGTTTTGGCGACGTGTTGCCTATTTTCATATCTTCTTGTCTCTTCGGTTGTGCTCCAGGTTTTTATTTCTCTCTATGGTTGGAAATAACTGTGAAAATGTAGCTTCCAAGATAAAAAACAAAGTTTTTTTGTTAATCCAGAATGTTGTGAAAAAGCCAAAACTGAAAACCAAAAGCAAACTTTTTAGACATACAACCATACCAAATACCAAATAGAAGAACCAAACCAATGCACAAGTTGTACGAGTGGCTCAGTGGTGTTAGCGTGTGTGTGTGTGTGTGTGTGTGTGTGTGTGCGTGTGTGTGTGTGTGTGTGTGTGTGGGTGTGTGCTGGTGTGTGCTGGTGTGAGCATGTGTTGGTATAAAGATAAATTCTCTTGCATACAAACCAAACCGTAAAACACACTGTCATCTAAACATGTCGAACAAAATAATATCCCTTCATTCTTATTTTAGACAGTTAACTCTGGTCATTTTCAACCTGGACCTGCTTCTACGTAGCCTTCCATCAAACTTATTGTCTCCAACTCTCTGTCCTGCAGATCATTTTCACTTTTTAAAACCACCTGTCACCAAAAAGATGCTCAAATTAAGTTTTTAGTTTATTTGTAATCAGATAACTTTCTCTATTTATTTTAGCAGTCGGCCTCTGAGGCTTGACTGTATGGTTGCCGTCATTCATATCTTTTAACTAGGGCTGACAATCGATTCAAATAGTTAATCGTGATTAATCGCAAATTAATCGCACATTTTTTATCTGTTCAAAATGTACCTTAAAGGGAGATTTGTCAATTATTTAATCCTCTTATCAACATGGGAGTGGACAATTATGCTGCTTTATA